>KZ309424.1:0-103809 GCA_000376725.2 Ladona fulva
TTCTGTTTTTTTCGACGCCATTGCCGCCCGAAGATGGAGGACGGACCGCGTGTAGGCGCGCATTGTGACCGGGTTAGTTTTTCCGCTCCGCCATTGTAGCTTTTCATAATTCGATAAGTCTGCGAAATTTTTAATTTTCCCTTTTTTTTCGACCGAATAGTTTGCGTAATAATTAATTTTAAATTATTTGTGGCGATTTAACTGTCAACATTAGTACTTATGTGTATTTTTTCATTTTAAGAGTACCGATGGGCAGGATAAAGAAAAGAAAAACGTAGGTAATAAATTTTCCGTGATAATGTGTGTGACGGAAGGAATATGGTGTTAATCTGGTGCAAAGGCTTCCATTCCATGATGCGATGATTTTCNAGTACGCGAGAGATCTCGAAAATGTTCGTGAAGGATTTAGTAAGCAATTCACAACAAAACTTGCAGCCCTTATTTTACTGAATTTCTTTAATAAAAACTAAATCTCAAACTCAAATGTCATCAATAAATTCTGGAAATTAATGCAAATTATTAACAAAATGTATTAGTGAACCACAAACAGCGATTACCTGTGGAGGTCTCTATCTCTTTAGAGGTATCAATTCAGTCGCTCTCTCAGTCGACGACTTTTAATCAAGGCGATTTTGGAATCCACCTTATGATACACACTGTGTAAATAATGACATACAAAAAAGTAACTGAAAGGTACTGAAAATTACTAAAAAACAATAACCTACAGTTAATAATTAATAGAAAAATAATTTTTTATAAGTTCAGATGTCTTCAAAATATTCCAACCTTCGCAGTAATAAAATAGATGTAGGTAAAAATAGGTGTATCGAAAGAAGATATTATCTTTTACAGGGACTCAACTATAGAAAAAGCGTGCTTGCTTTTGAAATGATTGAATTTACTAGTATTAATCATATATAGCATTACTTACTTAATTTGCCACGTGTGTATGTTGGATTAGCGTGGGTATGTTGGATTAGCGTGGGTATTAACAATAATCTTTTCTTTAATTCTATCAAACAATCATGATGCCTGACCCCAAAGCGAGCGTAAGTGAAAGAGCATATATTAAATAACTATTATAATACCGGGCCAAAATCTATTATCAGCATAGTCTTTATGGTGAAAAAATCAACTCAAATGAGTCCTCGCTGAAGTATTTGGCCACGAAGCAAAGTTCAGATACGTATGCAATATTTTGCTCTGTAGATATTTGCTTTGACACTTCGGAAAGCTCCCATTAGCTTTTTCATTCGTTGTCAAAAACGAACGTGTAATTATAATACAGTGGCACCTTGGTTAACGACGGCCTTAGTTAACGACGTATTTGGTTAACGACGAATAGCTGTGATAAAAATAATGTCTCGGGTAACAACGCAGGCTTTGGTTTACGACGCCTTCTGGTGAAGATTGAAAATCTTCTTTTATGACTATTCAATTTATCAATGATAATTTTTTGTTACAAATATAATTGAATACATCATGTGTACTTTATATTAATGACTTTTAATTAGTTTTGTCTGCATATTTGACATGCAGTGTGGTTCTGGAAAATCGCGCCTTGGATAACGACGGTTTCGGTTAGCGACAAAAATCTTGGGACGGATTGCCGTCGTTAACCAAGGTACCACTATATTTGAATTATGATTATCGAATTCCAAGCAAGTTATCCAAAGGCAGCTGAACACTTCGGATTCTCATCTGCTCAATGGCTTTAGAGGGAAACCTCTTCTGATTACAAAAATGGAATCGTTCCGAAAACACATGATCTTATCGTTTTTTTTATCTTTCAAGGTATTTTTTGGAATACTTTATTGTTTAACATGGGATTAAAAATTTGTTTTGCTTTATTTTCAGTATAATTTCAATCCCTCTTCCATCCTACTTCAGTGATGCGGGTAATAACATACAGTCCTGCCGTTCAGTTTCTGTACTGGGCGTGAGTTTATCATGACTGGTCCTTCCCATGAGTGTAGTTTTCTAAACTGGCTCAGCTGCGGAATAATTGAGAATTTATGGATTAAAAACAGAGTCAATTCGCAAGTGTAACAGATTTATATTATAGAATATTATAGAAGTCGCTGTCCTTTTCAGGGAGTACATTGCTTTTTTATGAAAATAATACTATAGCAGGGCATGGATTTTTATATCTAGGTGATTTAAGATGAAAAATTATTCTTACTCAGCGTATCTTTATTTGATTTATTTCGTAATTATAAGAGCTATGTCACAGGCGCCAAAATTGCTGGCAGTAAGTTGCGGGCTGCCACAACATTTTGCATTGCCGTCTTCAGCGGATTAGTTTTTCAGCAATTTTTGATGGAGAAATTTTCGATATTTTTCGATATTATATAACTTTTCAAATACAGTTAAGCGCGATCGAAACAATAGGAATCATTTAAAGCTCTATGCTCATAGTTTTTCGGTATCTGCAAATCTGTTGGCGAAATGGTTGCCATTCCTAATTTACCAAAATACCAATTCCTCATTCCGGTATGGCCACAAGGATCTTTCGGCTGCTACGCAACTAGAGCTTCCCTAGCGTGGAGGCACAAACAAATTACATATTAAGACGGAATGGCGTCATGGATTATTTTTATTAATGCTGACTAGGAGTCCGTCGAGATTCATTAAACTTCAGATCGAACAGCATCAAATGAGGGCAAAATATATTCGTGAATGTATAAATGCTCGTAACTCATATCCATTCGAAGAAAGAAATTGGCTATCGAACTTTCGGTATAAGTGAAAAGAAAATATACTATTATTTTCAAAAAAAACAGTATTTGTGTTGTATCTACACATTTGGAAACTATTCGGATGCAAAGCGGGTGAATTCTTCTCAAAACCTCAGTTCTATTTCTATTTCTTCCCTTTGAAAACCAGAGCAGAGTTTCTACGAGATACTGGATGGATTTCTCTCTCAAGGTACTGACCTCTTTCGATTTTTTTTACTTACGAAAAGAACATGGAAGCAAGCACATAGCCCCTTTCCAAGAAATATTCTTATTCCAGATATTTCTTCCGTCCAGTTAGCGAATTGCCCTTCGTGTCCATCCAAAGTACACAATTTAATTATTCGAAAGGATCTCGGAAATAAAGTTCTTTGAGTGTTTAAGATCTACCACGACTTATGGTCGTAAAAGCATTCATTTGTGCGCTCCTAATAGACTTGTCTTTCAAATTACCATTTTTTATAAGTTNTCGTGTCCATCCAAAGTACACAATTTAATTATTCGAAAGGATCTCGGAAATAAAGTTCTTTGAGTGTTTAAGATCTACCACGACTTATGGTCGTAAAAGCATTCATTTGTGCGCTCCTAATAGACTTGTCTTTCAAATGACCATTTTTTATAAGTTGCATATCAATTTAGTTTGAGGCAGAAATAAAAAGGAATTTTTAAGATAATTCATTTCTTTTCTCATCTTAGCCGCTTTCATTTTCCCTAACTTTGGACTCCATAGATCCTATCAATCCGTTTATTAATTCAAGCAAGATTAAACCATCCGTATTATCTTGCTGTATATTCTTTGAAATTATCCTATTTCATAACCATTGAAATTTCTTCTGTAATAATATGAAAGGGGTTATAGATAGCTTTGTTAAATCAACTTCTTAAACAGCTACGAAAAAATTGGGCGCGCTTTCGAAATGAACAATTTTCGTGACTAGAATTTTACTCTTAGACTTTTACAGCCTTAGTTGCCCGAATGACGGCTGTAAAGTGATTTCCTTCGTTTCCTCCGTCTTATGAATTTTTGGGTGGATAGCGGAAAGCAATTTTCACCGAAACTGTATACTAGTTATTCAGGGAATTACTTTACTTAAAAGGGGTCGGTTTCCATCAACTCTTCCAAAAGAATAAACATTCAAAAGATATCAACAGGGCTTTTCGTGTCCTTCAAATAGATTGCTTTCCATTTACGTACACGAAGAACTGTGTCCCCTCTTAAACTATGATAAAATAATAAGGATATGAACTCACTCTGATGATAGAGAATCTTCTTACGTTTAGCGGTGGAGTTAGTTTTAAAAATTTCTAAAATTCTGCTGAAAATTGCTCAGTGTATAATTATTCTCAAAGGGCTTTATGATCTAAATTAGAGATTTCGGACTGCCAAACGTCGTTTCTTGGAAACTTCTAGACATCGACAGAGGAGACGAAAAACTGAAATAACAAGTCATGTGTACTCTGAGGGAGAAAAACCCTCTGAAAAAACTCTTCTGGACAAGCTTTGTCTTGATTTACGAGAATAGAATGGCTGCAAGAATATTTCAGAAGAAATGAAAAATTAGGTCATACTTTTCACGAAATATGTTAATCTAAAAGGAATGGAATTTATTCAAGAAAAGGCTTTGCTTTTCAGACTTCTTAGATATCAAAAGCGTGGAAAGTCTCTCTTGTCTCATCATTTAACTTCATTTAAGGTAATTCTGAGGAAGACAGATATTTGATGTGGTTGTGATGACAGCGGAACCTTAAAACGCATTCTCAGGATGGAAAACTTGAGTAAAAGATAAACTAAACATTCTTAAGATTTCTAAAATTGCCGTTTCTTATCAAAGAGCTCTCGCGGTTTTCCTCACATTTCTGCGTTAGTTACCAGAGAATGAGATAGAAACTGAAAGATTTTGATGACTAATAAGAAAACCCGTCCGCTGGATTTTATATTTGTTCCAGGACCAGTCATTCTTTGCGATCAGTTTTTGGTCGGAAAGGTACATAAAATTTGAAATAAATCCCCTATGTTTGAGCAGGAAAACTTGGTGATTCTATCTTTTGTCTAAAGAGCAAGGAAAGTTTGATCTTTTAATGAAGATAAAACGATTTTTTTTTTCATTGAATCGTTCGGGAGGGAGGGACTATAACGCTCTAAGGACAACAGCTCGGACAACGGCTTGATTGAATAACCTCCCAATCAGAAGAATGCTCATTGAAAGCGCAAGTGGCTTATAACAGACGCCCTTTCGCATCCTCAAATCAAAATCATTTCTCAACCAGATTGGTCTCGGTTATGTACGTCACGCATCTGTCTCGTCTTAAATGAATAAAATATCTTCTGACGCACGCCTTCCTCCAGTTGTGTGCCTCCAATGGACAAATTTGATCCCCTCCTAGCTGAATATCCCCATCGGATTCAACAGTTTTTCCCCTTGAGAAAATTTGTAAAAACTTGATTTGCTTTTTTCCAATATTCATTAATGCACTCAAAAGCTTTCCTTGCCCACGAACCCAATTATATTTATTTTGAAATCTGTTTTAAGTCTACAGCATGGAAGGAAACCATCTTTGCTGTTAAGAGCTATTTAGAGATGATGATATTTATCAATGCACATAACGTTTATTATACATTGCAGATACTTTCGAATATTCATACTGATTCTTGTTAGAGAAAGACTCATCAATCGAAATCGATAAACATAAATACGAACTTGTAAAGGCCTCTCATTATGAATTGATGATAACGAAATAACTGATTCTCGCTCATGATTTATGCTCTTGAATAGGTATGGAAATAGATTACAAACGGGGAAAGTTTCTTGTGCCTTAAGAAGTGCAAAAGGGACGTTTCCATTGTATAACGTACACGTTTGATAAAATAGCATCGATACGAAATTTTCTAGAGATATAGATTGGACTCTGTTCACTTCTAGGGTTAGTTCTGATGTTTTGAAAGTAAGTTGTAAAGAAAAATAGCACTCGAAAGCTTAAAGGACCAATTCGGAGGGACGAAGAGAAGCACCTGCTTCGGAGCTGCCGAAGAGGTTTTTGGTCAATTTTGATGAAGCTGTCAAACAATTTTCAATTTAGTTGCAGGAATAGAAGTTTAACTGGATACATTCTTTTACATTATTTTAAGGCTTTCTTTTTTATGGACTTTAAGGACGATCAATATCCTTTTATTTCTGGGCAACAAATACTCATAAGCGGAACCTGCATATGATTCAGATTCTATTAGAATTACTCCGTGCTTAAGGCTGAAGGTTAATCTTAGTCTCCCGAGATCCGAAACGCTGAGAAGAAAGTTTTTACTCTAGCCGAAATAATGGGAAAGCGTCGTGCTTTATGGTTGTAAGTCCTGACATAATGACGAGTTACTTCAAAAAATGACTCTCGTTCTTCTTGGCCATGAACAGGTTCAAGGCGATAACCGGGAAGTTGCTGTGAATCATAGCTGGTTAACTCCCATTATCACGCTAAGTCCCATAACCTCAACATAGCTGCATTTACGAATAGCTTTACCCTGCGAAGATGGACTTGGGAGACTGTGGGAACTAAAACCGCTCGAAGGAACTGAAATCATTTCTCCAATTTTAGTGAGGAAGGAAGGTGAATAACCTGCTCGGATCTTACAATTGTTAGATTGGATTTTCATTGCTGAAACGGAACATCGCAGCAGAGCCGAAAGAGTGAAACTCCATGCAATGTCAAATGATTTTTGCGGAGATTGAAAGTCACTCCTAACATCGATAAGTCTTTCACTGGCAAATGGTAAATTTTGACCATTGTGTTAAAGTTTCCACATTAAGAAATTGAAATTAATTAACATGACAAACATATAAAAAACTCATTATATGCTCTTTGAGAGAAATTTCGATTGAAAAAGTTTCCGTTATTTTAATTTTAAGAACTTTACGTATGTTTTTGTTAATTGATATTTAGAGTGTCCATCTTTCTGAGAGTAGACCTTGATAACGTATATAATTATAACTTAATGAAAGTATATTTTCTAGATTCTTTGGCCGGACTTCGTGGAAAGACATTCTACAATCACAAAGATAAACTTAGTCATATCCACAAAATAAAAGTTTACAAGGTATCATCAGGCAACATATCAGAAAAGCAGTCACTTATATATAGACAGTTTGGAGGGGAGGGTAAGGAGAGGGGAAGGGTTGAGGAAGGTGACTTCATTGATTGGATTTTCCGCACAAGTTATTTCTATGATCTCTAAAGCATCCCACTTCTTCCCTTTGGGCTGCCTATGGAGGATATTCGCGGAAAAGGAACTATGGCCGATCTTCCAAATGGTTTTCGGCCAGTTTCTTCTAATTTCCTTCCTATTCTTCTTCACCTTCCTCAACCCTTCCTCTCTCCTTACCCTCCCCTCCAAACTGTCTATATATAAGTGACAGCTTTTCTGATATGTTACCTGATGACGGCTTGTAGCTGAAACCGAACTGAAAGTAAACTTTTATTTTGTGGATATTACTAAGTTTGTCTTTGTCATTGTAGTATATTTTCCTTCAGAACGTCACTAGTGATCCTTCATCTACTTTGACGTTTATTAAGTACGCTTCGTGATTTAAGTATAAATTAATGCTCCCGAGGAGAAACGGACATGAAAAGAGTCTGATCTGGTGGAATAGCTCAATGGATAGAACAACCGACCGGCAATTGGGAGACCCGGGTTCGAGTCCCGGTTCCGTCAGACTTTTTTCATGTCCGTTTCTCCTCGGGAATTTTCCGAGATGCACGACTTATCGTGCCAAGTCATCTTAACCTTTTCCTTGTTTTNTTTACTTACGAAAAGAACATGGAAGCAAGCACGTAGCCCCTTTCCAAGAAATATTCTTAATCCAGATATTTCTTCCGTCCAGTTAGCGAATTGCCCTTCGTGTCCATCCAAAGTACACAATTTAATTATTCGAAAGGATCTCGGAAATAAAGTTCTTTGAGTGTTTAAGATCTACCACGACTTATGGTCGTAAAAGCATTCATTTGTGCGCTCCTAATAGACTTGTCTTTCAAATTACCATTTTTTATAAGTTGCATATTAATTTAGTTTGAGGCAGAAATAAAAAGGAATTTTTAAGATAATTCATTTCCTTTCTCATCTTAGCCGCTTCCATTTTCCCTAACTTTCGACTCCATAGATCCTATCAATCCGTTTATTAATTCAAGCAAGATTAAACCATCCGTATTATCTTGCTGTATATTCTTTGAAATTATCCTATTTCATAACCATTGAAATTTCTTCTGTAATAATATGAAAGGGGTTATAGATAGCTTTGTTAAATCAACTTCTTAAACAGATACGAAAAAATTGGGCGCGCTTTCGAAATGAACAATTTTCGTGACTAGAATTTTACTCTTAGATTTTTACAGCCTTAATTGCCCGAATGACGGCTGTTAAGTGATTTCCTTCGTTTCCTCCGTCTTATGAATCTGTGGGTGGATAGCGGAAAGCAATTTTCACCGAAACTGTATACTAGTTATTCAGGGAATTACTTTACTTAAAAGGGGTCGGTTTCCATCAACTCTTCCAAAAGAATAAACATTCAAAAGATATCAACAGGGCTTTTCGTGTCCTTCAAATAGATTGCTTTCCATTTACGTACACGAAGAACTGTGTCCCCTCTTAAACTATGATAAAATAATAAGGATATGAACTCACTCTGATGATAGAGAATCTTCTTACGTTTAGCGGTGGAGTTAGTTTTAAAAATTTCTAAAATTCTGCTGAAAATTGCTCAGTGTATAATTATTCTCAAAGGGCTTTATGATCTAAATTAGAGATTTCGGACTGCCAAACGTCGTTTCTTGGAAACTTCTAGACATCGACAGAGGAGACGAAAAACTGAAATAACAAGTCATGTGTACTCTGAGGGAGAAAAACCCTCTGAAAAAACTCTTCTGGACAAGCTTTGTCTTGATTTACGAGAATAGAATGGCTGCAAGAATATTTCAGAAGAAATGAAAAATTAGGTCATACTTTTCACGAAATATGTTAATCTAAAAGGAATGGAATTTATTCAAGAAAAGGCTTTGCTTTTCAGACTTCTTAGATATCAAAAGCGTGGAAAGTCTCTCTTGTCTCATCATTTAACTTCATTTAAGGTAATTCTGAGGAAGACAGATATTTGATGTGGTTGTGATGACAGCGGAACCTTAAAACGCATTCTCAGGATGGAAAACTTGAGTAAAAGATAAACTAAACATTCTTAAGATTTCTAAAATTGCCGTTTCTTATCAAAGAGCTCTCGCGGTTTTCCTCACATTTCTGCGTTAGTTACCAGAGAATGAGATAGAAACTGAAAGATTTTGATGACTAATAAGAAAACCCGTCCGCTGGATTTTATATTTGTTCCAGGACCAGTCATTCTTTGCGATCAGTTTTTGGTCGGAAAGGTACATAAAATTTGAAATAAATCCCCTATGTTTGAGCAGGAAAACTTGGTGATTCTATCTTTTGTCTAAAGAGCAAGGAAAGTTTGATCTTTTAATGAAGATAAAACGATTTTTTTTTTCATTGAATCGTTCGGGAGGGAGGGACTATAACGCTCTAAGGACAACAGCTCGGACAACGGCTTGATTGAATAACCTCCCAATCAGAAGAATGCTCATTGAAAGCGCAAGTGGCTTATAACAGACGCCCTTTCGCATCCTCAAATCAAAATCATTTCTCAACCAGATTGGTCTCGGTTATGTACGTCACGCATCTGTCTCGTCTTAAATGAATAAAATATCTTCTGACGCACGCCTTCCTCCAGTTGTGTGCCTCCAATGGACAAATTTGATCCCCTCCTAGCTGAATATCCCCATCGGATTCAACAGTTTTTCCCCTTGAGAAAATTTGTAAAAACTTGATTTGCTTTTTTCCAATATTCATTAATGCACTCAAAAGCTTTCCTTGCCCACGAACCCAATTATATTTATTTTGAAATCTGTTTTAAGTCTACAGCATGGAAGGAAACCATCTTTGCTGTTAAGAGCTATTAAGAGATGATGATATTTATCAATGCACATAACGTTTATTATACATTGCAGATACTTTCGAATATTCATACTGATTTTTGTTAGAGAAAGACTCATCAATCGATCAACATAAATACGAGCTTGTAAAGGCCTTTCATTTTGAATTGATGATAACGAAATAACTGATGCTCGCTCATGATTTATGCTCTTGAATAGGTATGGAAATAGATTACAAACGGGGAAAGTTTCTTGTGCCTTAAGAAGTGCAAAATGGACGTTTCCATTGTATAACGTACACGTTTGATAAAATAGCATCGATACGAAATTTTCTAGAGATATAGATTGGACTCTGTTCACTTCTAGGGTTAGTTCTGATGTTTTGAAAGTAAGTTGTAAAGAAAAATAGCACTCGAAAGCTTAAAGGACCAATTCGGAGGGACGAAGAGAAGCACCTGCTTCGGAGCTGCCGAAAAGGTTTTTGGTCAAATTTGATGAAGCTGACAAACAATTTTCAATTTAGTCGCAGAAATAGAAGTTTAACTAGGTAAATTATTTTCAGGCTTTCCTTTTTATGGACTTTAAGGACGATCAATATGCTTTCATTTCTGGGCAACAAATACTCATAAGCGGAACCTGCATATGATTCAGATTCTATTAGAATTACTCCGTGCTTAAGGCTGAAGGTTAATCTTAGTCTCCCGAGATCCGAAACGCTGAGAAGAAAGTTTTTACTCTAGCCGAAATAATGGGAAAGCGTCGTGCTTTATGGTTGTAAGTCCTGACATAATGACGAGTTACTTCAAAAAATGACTCTCGTTCTTCTTGGCCATGAACAGGTTCAAGGCGATAACCGGGAAGTTGCTGTGAATCATAGCTGGTTAACTCCCATTATCACGCTAAGTCCCATAACCTCAACATAGCTGCATTTACGAATAGCTTTACCCTGCGAAGATGGACTTGGGAGACTGTGGGAACTAAAACCGCTCGAAGGAACTGAAATCATTTCTCCAATTTTAGTGAGGAAGGAAGGTGAATAACCTGCTCGGATCTTACAATTGTTAGATTGG
Organism: Ladona fulva; assembly: GCA_000376725.2. Taxonomy (NCBI): domain Eukaryota; kingdom Metazoa; phylum Arthropoda; class Insecta; order Odonata; family Libellulidae; genus Ladona; species Ladona fulva. The sequence goes on from KZ309424.1 coordinate 10,769, forward strand.
ATTTTCATTGCTGAAACGGAACATCGCAGCAGAGCCGAAAGAGTGAAACTCCATGCAATGTCAAATGATTTTTGCGGAGATTGAAAGTCACTCCTAACATCGATAAGTCTTTCACTGGCAAATGGTAAATTTTGACCATTGTGTTAAAGTTTCCACATTAAGAAATTGAAATTAATTAACATGACAAACATATAAAAAACTCATTATATGCTCTTTGAGAGAAATTTCGATTGAAAAAGTTTCCGTTATTTTAATTTTAAGAACTTTACGTATGTTTTTGTTAATTGATATTTAGAGTGTCCATCTTTCTGAGAGTAGACCTTGATAACGTATATAATTATAACTTAATGAAAGTATATTTTCTAGATTCTTTGGCCGGACTTCGTGGAAAGACATTCTACAATCACAAAGATAAACTTAGTCATATCCACAAAATAAAAGTTTACAAGGTATCATCAGGCAACATATCAGAAAAGCAGTCACTTATATATAGACAGTTTGGAGGGGAGGGTAAGGAGAGGGGAAGGGTTGAGGAAGGTGACTTCATTGATTGGATTTTCCGCACAAGTTATTTCTATGATCTCTAAAGCATCCCACTTCTTCCCTTTGGGCTGCCTATGGAGGATATTCGCGGAAAAGGAACTATGGCCGATCTTCCAAATGGTTTTCGGCCAGTTTCTTCTAATTTCCTTCCTATTCTTCTTCACCTTCCTCAACCCTTCCTCTCTCCTTACCCTCCCCTCCAAACTGTCTATATATAAGTGACTGCTTTTCTGATATGTTACCTGATGATGGCTTGTAGCTGAAACCGAACTGAAAGTAAACTTTTATTTTGTGGATATTACTAAGTTTGTCTTTGTCATTGTAGTATATTTTCCTTCAGAACGTCACTAGTGATCTTTCACCTACGTTGACGTTTATTAAGTAAGCTTCGTGATTTAAGTATAAATTAATGCTCCAGAGGAGAAACGGACATGAAAAAAGTCTGATCTGGTGGAATAGCTCAATGGATAGAACAACCGACCGGCAATTGGGAGACCCGGGTTCGAGTCCCGGTTCCGTCAGACTTTTTTCATGTCCGTTTCTCCTCGGGAATTTTCCTAGATGCACGACGTATCGTGCCAAGTCATCTAAAACTCTTTTCCATGTTTATAAATTAATGATAAAAATCAAACTTCAAATATCCAATGAACATAATAATTTTAACTTAGGCCTTCGTCTGATTTCAAGCCCGCTCATACTCACCTGATCTTTGGATATACAGAGAATCGGACAGAACTTCAGCAACCAAATTGCAATTTCGCTGCACGGCGGTTCAGTCAGTGATCCAGAGTATGCAAAGTATTCATACGAAAAAGGTGGTGCTAGCCATCGAAGAGGGAAAGGTTGCAGGGTGACATTTGATCCAACATTTTTTAATCTTGCTAATTCAAGGATTAGGGGAGTTAGGTACACGTTATCGTGGCCTACGATCTAAAATATGATTAGAAAACATTAGTTAGAGAAAGGTAAACATTAGTTAGAGAAAGGTACACTGAAATTAAACTATTTACAAAAACCATAACGTAATACATCCTTACACAGAGTAATTGAGGAAATCACTTTTTCTGCTCTTACTTTAGAATAAGAATACAGAAGAAGATGAAAAATGTGTACACAAATTTATTTCTAACGAAGGATCAAGAATTTAGAGAAGTAGCACTCAATTGTGTCACAAATTCAGCATAAACAGTAATAAGACAATGAAGCTCTGTACTCGTAAGCAGAGCCGCGCCCAGCCTATCAGTCGCCCGAGTGGGAGCGTAATTTGCCGCCCCTAATAATTAAATACCAAATGCATACATACCCTGATTTGCAGGTAAACATTTTTTTATAAGACTTTGAAAAACCATAGTTTTATGACTTCGTTTCCTAGCTTACTTTGGTTACAAAAGACAGTAAAACTTAACTATGCATATTCCGTACACTGATATAGTGAACCGTCATTATAAGTAAATAGTTGACATTATTTTGAATATGTCAGCAGCAACAGTCTCCGTAAGTGTCGATAAAACACCCAAAGCTTTTTGCAAATTAGGAAAGACCAATTAAATCTCTAGTAAATATTTATTCCAAAACCTGAAGAAGATTTATTTTTGGAGAAAATCTTTTATTGATTTCAATTCTTCGATTAATTTCACTGCACAGATATTCCTTTCTCGTCTTGAGTTAACTATAATACTTTTCTCTAAACGTTGGCCAATCTTTAATTTCACATCATAATCTCTCCTATATAAGTCCTGTTTGTTACACAGAAAACAATAAATAATGTTGTTGTAACAAGAATAAGTTTGGCCACCTTCTGTTGCCGCCCTTTAGATCCCACCGCCCGGGTGCGATGCACCCCTCGCACCCATAGGCTCTGCCCATAAGTTACAGAGGTACTGTCAAATAAAAGGGGGAAAGGCTTGCTTTATCTAATTGTATTTAACTGTTTTTAACTGAGGTATACTTGAATGATTTCTCTTCGAATGTTCGTTCCAATACAGTATTTAGTAATGTGAAACATGTTGTTATTTCTATTTAATACAAAATACGTAATATATTTTATACCTTGGATATAAGTACTCACTTATAGATAGATGCGTTTAATGTCCAATGATTAGAAAGTGAATTATTTTAAGGAAATAAGAGGAAATAACGATCACCGAAATTTTTTGGAAATAGAAATAATTTTCCATGCTTTCCATCAATATCAAACTCACAAGGATTAAGGAAAGGTTTGAGTACTTTGCAGGATAAAGTCCTGCGGCTGATCCCAAAGGAATAACAAGTGTGAAAAATAGCGAAATGACTGGGACTTGAACCCAGGTCTCCCACTTTCCGGGCAGGTATTCTAACCACTGAACTACCGAAATGGTATGGAATGGCTTAACGCGGCATGGTAGTTAAGTGGTTAGAATACCTGCCCGGAAAGTGGGAGATCTGGGTTCGAGTCCCAGTCATGTCGCAATTTTTCACACTTGTTATTCCTTTAATATCAAACTCGTTTACGGAGTCAGGTAGAATAACATGTGAGATATTGTTATTAGTCAAAGAAGAATTATACGAGGGTCGTTCAAATAATTTTCGGCCTGGCATAAAAATGGCATGAGGTTAGCCAACCTACTAAAATATTTGTCTAGTCCAATTCTTTAGGTGGCATGATATGAAGTTTCTGACCTAAAAGTTTTGTTGCTTGGTTCGATCATGTAAACAAGGATGTTAACATATTCTAATAAGAGGGACAAATTTTAGTTACGATCTGTGACGAAATACTTCGTTTTAAAGGTAACATCCAAAGAATATAAAAGAGGAGTTAGATGTGACTTTAAAGGGCTCGTTTCCAACAATAAAAAAGTGGGCTGCTGAACATGAGCGATGTTGATCCATGGAAGATGATAAGCGCACAAAACATTCAAAAACCCACACGGCCGATGAAAACAATTCACAACATCGACTTTAAACGATCGCCGATTGAAGGTACGCGAGTTCAGTGGCATTGCAAAGATCTTCAAAGACCACATACCATATTACACGATGACCATACCACATATTTCACGCTGTTTTGGGTATGGGAAAGCTCTCCGTTCTATGGTTGCCGCGATTGTTACTAGTTGACCAAAAACACGTTTAAATGGGCATCCCTTTACTTAGACTTGTTTCAAGGGAATTTCAGTAAGTTTCTATGACGTTTCATGAAACATGGATTCAACTTCACTCGACAGAGAAGGAGCAGTCGAAGCAGTGGATGGAAAAGAGTGAAAATGCATCCAAAGCAGCAAAAACGGTTCCATCAGCAGGAAAAGTCGTGGCTAAGGTTTTCCGAGACTCTCACAGAGTTATGATCTTTGGCAACCTCCAGAAGAGGGTAAAACCATCACTGACAAATATAATGCTTCACTACTGAAAAAATTAAAGGACCCTATTATAACACGACTTCACGTACATCCCAGACTTTTGCAACATGATGATATTCGCTTCGAAGTGCTTCTATATCCGCTGTATTCTCTGAATTTGTTTCCGGGGTTTTCCTTTTGAGCCCAAACATAAAGAAGGGTGGACGAAGATTAACATCAAACGATGAGGAATAGGACAAACGCCTATTGTGCACGGTTGGATAACTATTGTTGAACTGAAGGTATTAAAAAGTTGAGAAGTCGTTGGACTAAATCAGTGATCCCCAAAGTGGACGATATTGCCCCCCTAGTGGCGCTGGTCTCATCCAGGGGGGGGGGGCAACTNGGGGGGGGGGGGGGGGGGGGGGGGGGGGGGGGGGGGGGGGGGGGGGGGGGGGGGGGGGGGGGGGGGGGGGGGGGGGGGGGGGGGGGGGGGGGGGGGGGGGGGGGGGGGGGGGGGGGGGGGGGGGGGGGGGGGGGGGGGGGGGGGGGGGGGGGGGGGGGGGGGGGGGGGGGGGGGGGGGGGGGGGGGGGGGGGGGGGGGGGGGGGGGGGGGGGGGGGGGGGGGGGGGGGGGGGGGGGGGGGGGGGGGGGGGGGGGGGGGGGGGGGGGGGGGGGGGGGGGGGGGGGGGGGGGGGGGGGGGGGGGGGGGGGGGGGGGGGGGGGGGGGGGGGGGGGGGGGGGGGGGGGGGGGGGGGGGGGGGGGGGGGGGGGGGGGGGGGGGGGGGGGGGGGGGGGGGGGGGGGGGGGGGGGGGGGGGGGGGGGGGGGGGGGGGGGGGGGGGGGGGGGGGGGGGGGGGGGGGGGGGGGGGGGGGGGGGGGGGGGGGGGGGGGGGGGGGGGGGGGGGGGGGGGGGGGGGGGGGGGGGGTCGCCTGATGAAAAACAAATTTATCCCATTGCCAATCATCAATCTTTATCAACAGATTTTAACTTGATGTATAGCATCAATATAACATCAGGAAATCGCCTTATAGTAGTTTGGTGGATATTTTATCATTGCAGTGGTTCCTTTTATTATTATCTAGCTTTGACCGTGCAGACGTTAATTTTCATAGATGGTGGTTGGGGTGGCGGTGATGAATCCAAGGAGGCGGTAGCGTGAAAAGGTTTGGGAAACACTGGACTAAATGATATGATTAATAAGGTGACTATTTCGAAAAATAAAACAACATTTTTTTCTGAAATCTTATGGTTCGTTCGTCATGCCAAGAGCAACAAAGAAGTTGTGAGAGTATTTTTAGACCCTCACAACTTCATTGTTTGAAGCGAATATATTGTAACAGAGCAGTTTAATATTTTTCCCTTTCACTTTAGTCTTACATTTTTCCCTTTCACTTGTCTAATTCAACCGAATGTGCACGACTAAAATATTGTTCTTTGTTGGAGCCGAGGATGAAAAGCGACTTCTGTATGAGAGGGGGCAATTCTATCGATAGGTCAATTTGCCGATCAAATAACGTCAATTTGCGTGGCAATTGACCGTGCCCTGTGTCCCATAAGAGCAAGGCCCCAGCGAAAGCAAGATGTACACAAGTGGAGACTCCGGAGACCTTGAAACTCAATCGACCATGTTGATCTACGATGGCATGACTGGACATGAGCTGTGAAATGCGAAAAATAATGCCTTTCTTAATTCATCTGATGAGATGATTTGCTGCGATATTTATGGACCCCTTTTACTGTAAGTTTCGAGAATCGTATCCGATTTGCTTCGGCTGGGACGATGGAAAAGATGCGAAATGTTCAGCCAAACGAATCAGTCGCTTCGGCCACGTGCACAAGAATGTCAGAATTTGAGTCAGCGAAGATCACAAACACTAGAATTGATAAATAAGTACGCCATGAATGAAATATATCTCTTTAACCATATGCGTAAGGTAAATAGACTACAGATATATTAAATTTTAATGTGTTTATGGAAAGCTGCGATTGACCATTATCATCCGTTAAAATTTCATTGGTTTTACATGAAAGTATATTTAATGAAAGTTCCTTTCACTTGGCTTTTTTCCCTTTCAGAAACGTATATCATTAAGTTAATTCATTTACAAGACTTTCGTCAATCGGGAATTTTATGGCACGAATAATTTGGACCGAGACCCTAAAATGTTCAAATTTTTACGGTTCCCCAAAACAATAAAGTGCAAGCTAAGAAAATGATTACTTTGAATGCTTTCCTCAAATTATAAACCTATAAAACTCGTAAACCCTCGATTCATCATCGGCGTTATGCAAACTAGTACCCCTGAACCATTTCTCAAGTGAATGAAACCTTTCTCGAATATCGCGAACAGCCTCATCGGTATCTCAGAGTGGCAATTTCGCGCGTCCTTATTCCGTCGATAAGATTTCTAAGTGCGGAAAAAATAAAGTATCTCGACCTGCCGCGTTCGTCGGCGATCTTATCGTCACCTCGTGTGTCCTGCCTCCGGAAGGCGTGCGTACGGCGGAGATCGCGGGGTGGTCGACCTTGGCCTGATTGGAGCGTGACCTCATGATGCCCTTGGTAGACTTTCACGAGACGGACGGGAGAGGTAACTCACGAAGGAATTGCCCGCTATTTACCTTTGTAAACAACTGATCATAAAAATGACTAAGTGTACCGGTTCGACTGAATTTACAATCGAATCACTGTCCTCCAGGGAGCCTCACCAAACCTACGGTATAAGTAGAATTAGCAGTATACAGCAGGGACTTTGGTAGTGAAACGGAGAAGGAAGAAGACAAACATCCGATTGTGCGATGTCATATATATATATGCGGAGACTTGGGGAGTGCCTGAGTCACCGTATCGTCAGGATTTTTCACTCACACTGTCAGTTTACTCTGGAAAGCAACGAAGTAGCTCTTAGCTCAAAAGGAAATAGCTCTTGTGCTGTCGCATTGTTTGTCTTTTAAGGTTAACTATATTCTATGCTATCCAGCAATCACGTATGGTATGGGACGCACATCATGTATGCGTATATATGTATATATGTGTACATTAATCATGCCTCACCATTGGTTCCACCTGATCTAATTTTATGGCCCAGAAATAATAATCTTTCAGTATTTATTGTCATTTGCATGATAAATTTCTATTCTAATTTGAGATTTACGCTCAATTTATAGATAGATGCAAAAGTTTAATGGACAATCTCACCAATGATAAGAAAAGTGTTTTACACGTTTGATAGCCTTCATCTTTTCAATGGTATAAATCCTTAACATCTGAAGTTGAACTGAAGAATTTTGGGCTCCCGATAACCAAGAGGGCAACGCGATCAACTTGGGTTCGATCCCCGGTGGAGGCCTACGAGCGAAATGACCAAAGCAGTTGAAGCACTTTTAGCAATACTCTACCTGAAAAATTTTCCTCCGACAAAGATTTCAAGATGAAAGCAGCAAAATTAAGAGAAAGGTTGCGGAGCTCAAGTAAATTCGTATGAGAGAAAAGTAACACTTCACACATCCATGTGAAGTGTTTCTTTTCATGTCACCTAAAATGCACTCGGTTGATTATTTAAAAACACAGGCTGAGGTTGTTGGACTGTGAATAGAATGAGGAAATTGTAAAATGTTTCTGAGAGGGATTTATCGATGTTCCTCCATAATTAGCCAGCTGTCTCAGAATTCCGAACTTAGGAGCTGAGATTGATGAAAGAGATTAGCACGCGCATTTCATTCACTTCGGCTAATTTTTTTTGGAAGAAAACCGCTGAAACTGCCAAAAATGAACAGCCTCTCAAAAGATTTTCGAATAAAGTCTTGATTAAAGGATAAACTTTCCTATATTAAAGGCTGGCAAAAAATAAGAGGATGAAGGTGAACGTGACGTTGAAGAATATTCTCTTGGAAAGAGGAAAAACGGAATTTTTTCTGTATCAGAAAGGTTTCTTCAAGGTCATCCCAACTCAGAGGAGATTATATAGATACACACCTTTATTCCCGAATGAAGATAAAAATGTTTATCCTATCAGAGCCTGTTAAAAAATATGCTGGTTGCATTAAATATTCCACCCGATAATGTAGGTCTACTTAGCAAGATTAAGATTCTGATACTGATTTAACAGCCTTGATAGATGCTGCTACGGTCGGAACGGAATCGAGTGTAATAATTTTCTTGAATTTATCATGAATCATCGTTTTATGTAGAAATACACAATCATTCGGTTAGGAATTCGTCGTCTGTTAACTAATGCAGGAACTAATCCGAGGAACTTTATGAATGAACATCACTCAATAACCTTATATTTCAACTCAAGGTTAACCAACGATAATCATCATCCCCTCTCTTCCACTACTCTTGCTGGATGATTAAGAAATGTTACATGCAGAAGTATAGCAAACACATTTCGAATAAAATTAATGGTATCCAGCGATACTTGGTGGAATGACATAGTTAAAATATAATAAAATATATTTAATTCAAAACCTGTACTAATCCACAAAATATTTTTATTATAACGTTGACTGGTTTCGGCGTTAGTCTCCATCGTCAGAACTGACAGGAAAAGACTCCCAAAAGATTTTCGAATAAAGTCTTGATTAAAGGATAAACTTTCCTATATTAAAGGTTGGCAAAAAATAAGATGATGAAGGTGAACGTGACGTGTTTTCCCTTTTCCTTTCAGTTCGGACGATGGCGTAGACTAACGCCGAAACCGGTATGCGTTATAATAAAAATATTTTGAAGATTCGTAAAAGTTTTGAATTAAATATTTTTTATTATATTTAGCAACCACTTCTCGAACGGATACTACCTTCAGATATTAAGCTAATTTCATAGACAATCACAGACGTCACCATATTCCCGTATTTCAATGGAAATCTTTCGAAATCCGTCAAAAGTGTGCATTTCACTCTTGCTTTTAGCATTAGGGGGGCAAACGTCCCGCATCGTTAACCAGATACCCGTTTCGTCCTTACTAAACTTAGCTATTTCGCACGTAGCGTAACCAGCGGTGCCAAGCTCTCGATTGCCTTGCCTAAAACTTGACAGGATATAACCGGAGAGAACGCTCGAACTTCGTCAGTAGTTGCGAAAACAAGGCATGGTCGTTAATCCTTGCACCAGGATGTTTTAATCGACTTCGAAATAAAAATGCGAGACCTTCGCGCTAACATTGGGTTGTTGATCATATCGTTAGCGAGAAATATCCCTAGTCTTTTGGAACACAAAAGGCAAAAGAGCCCCAGACGCAGCTCTATTTAGTCCCACGAACAATTCACAATACCACGATGATGATGCGCTAGCGAAACTAGTCGCCTAAAATAAATGTGTGGAAGTTACAGAATTGCGTATTCTCTTTAATCACAATACTACGTTCACGATAAACATAATGTTTGGGAAGTGGATGTCAAGATATGACTTATATCTAATCGGGATTTCCGGTGCCGAGGAATCTAAAATGGGTAATTTACATTGAAATTTTTCACTCGGTGTAAACAATGCATTCAAGGGTCGAAGGCCATTCAAATGCGTCTTCTAACCTCCCTCCCTCATTTGATAAATAAGAATGGAACATTACGAAGGACTTGGCAGAACATCAAAATGGAAATGTTTGCAGATTTTGGAAAATGTAATTATGACAATCTAATTATATATTATTTTGTAGATTTGCTGTGGAAATGGGCATACTCTCTTCCGGGGTTATTAAAGCGGATTTATTATTATAATTGAAAAGTAGTGAATGTTGTTTTTAAAAGGTTTATCATCATCATTGCTAAAATTTAGTTATTCAAATTAATTGTGGAATTTGTTTTGATATATGTGTAAAGTATATTTATAGCCAAACATTTTAGGATTCGCTCTTGGCTCGAGGTTGAGCATGAGTTCCACCACTTAGAAAGTTTAGCGATTAATGTTCGAGTCTCCATCTCAATAAAATTTCCTCGTAAATACATAAAAATATGAATTTATCACCAGATTCCATTCAAACGAATTCTCAGAATCATGTTCATTAAAACATTTTATAAGTTATCTATTTCATAAATTACTTTCGTTACAATTCACAAATACGAGAAATAAAAGCCTACATTACTTTAATATGTGCCTCAGTTTGACGTCTACCAACTAGGATGAAATATCACAATGGCAGAAAATGTTTCGATAAAGAACGAGCGCTCAGAAATTGCATCCTATATCAGTGATGAAAGATGTAGGGCTATCGCGGCGAATGGCGCATAAATGAAAACGACTAAAGCTATTTCGCCACAGCCACAACGTGAGCCGCAACCGGGAATCAAACCCGGATCCGCTTTCCTTTCTTTCCCTCAGTGCAATAGAATGCGTTAGCCACGGGGCTATCCGGATGCCCCTCTGGAAATCGCCATGCTATGTGTTGTCTTTTGTCGGTGCTGAATGTGTGCCATATAACTGGTTTATCCACAGAAAGATTATCCGCGAAGGTTTACGCGCCTCATTAAACATTCGACTAACGCCCAATGTCATTCGCCCCAAACCTCGGCGCCCCAGGCAACAGTGCAGATTGCCAGTGTCTCGATCTGGGTAGAATACTCTGATCACTTTCCCAATCGCCGTCGCGCGAATTCAACATGAAACTCGCAAGGAGATACAATCGAAACTAACATGAGACGTATCTTTTACTTCGGATTGAATTCACTGCGTAAGTGGGGACACGGTAGAAAATTATACCAATGTCTACGTATTTATCATTGCCGTCTCTCATTGAATCTGCCTAATGCACGCATGCGCATGCATGAATGTCATGCGCAGAACTACGTAAAACGTTTTACCTACACCTTCTCATGGTTATGACGACCCGTATTTTTCCTTTTTCGGTATCAGTGAACTGATTCAGAAGAGGTAAAAAGTCGAGCTTAGTGGGGAGTACGAAGAAAAATCGGTGACCTCAATGCGATAATGGATCTTAAGGTTGCACAGTTCGATGTCATCCTTGGAGACTCATTTCAATTACTTACCCAGTTGAACCAATGGAGAACAAAATAATAAGAAATTATTGTGCGGAAAGATCGAAAACTTTTGCGAAACATTATTCACAATTATTATGGATTCGTCATTAACTGTTCCCCTTGCAATGGGCCGAATAAGAAACCATGAAAGTTTGACACAGCGATTTCTCAAGGAAATTACAAAGGTCCATCTGGGAATGTGTGACACTTTGTGTCATAGGGGGGTATATGTAACACAATGTGATGTCACAAATAAGTAAAAATTTGTTGCAGAATCTTTAATATCTTAATTGAAGTTCAACGGAAACGTATAGGGTAATGCATTCGTTTCCTAAAGTTCTACAGATTTGGTGAGACTCAAGGATTGTTGTAGAATGTAGATATGTATTCACGTTATATTATTTCAGTGTTTTANTTTAAGAAATAACCTCATTTATAATTCAACCTTAGCGCATTTACGATTGCACTTATTCGAATCACTTAGTTACAACGAAATGGAAGATTTTACTACACATGATAGAATGCGAGTCTTTTAAGAATGGTGCCGGTTACCGATAGAATTCAAGATGGCGCAATAAAATTCGCGATTAGGAATGGGAACAACTTAAATTCTGAGACGTTCTCGTTCTTCCATGCGCCTCTCATGTCACACCTAATCTCATTCAATGTTATAGACTACGCATTAGTTCAGCTCGTCATGTTTACAATAATCACGAATGTTATGGTCTATCTAAGGCAGACAATTTTTCTAATTTTCGATCCTTCATAAAATGTCTTGGGTAGATTACTGGTTAACATCAATAAATACTCAAAAGAAAACTTCTCACCTTTAGTCCCGTCATTGTTGAGTTCGTACTGAATAGGGAGAGTATCGTAGCCTTGGAATGTTAAAGGACAGGAGTTGGTTTCCTTGTGGGGGTGCATACAGCAAACCTCGTCACTCAATACATTGATGGGGGATTGCCGTTTCCCTTTGGCATCAGGATATTTGCGGCTCCATTCTAAGGGGCCTGATGAAAGAGAGGTTTCGTAGAAAACCATCAGAGCAGTATCTTCATCAAGTGATTCAATACAACAAAGAACTGTTTATGGTAAACGAAGCGAAAGTCATTGTATAGGTTAATACGTGGAACTTTTTATTCTACTATTATTTTGCGAAAAAACTTCCTAATACGCATCATGTAACGATTACTTGGCTATTTCCGTTAACAATACATTCCTAAGAAAACACTTAACAGTTCACCATTTATCGTTAAGTGAGAAACTCCCTACAGATAGTTTTATAAGTGGTTTGTCAATGAAACTATCACGAAGATTTTCGCGCCTAAAATATACACAGAATAATGTCATGCGCCAACAAAAAGGGGCGACTGCTAGGCCCTCCGTACCACGGAACATTAAGATACGCAGACAGCAAACATTAAAATACGCAAATACAGTGTTAAAGAGATAATATCAAAGCAAAATTTACTTAAGTTATGTCATAATCAGTGGAAGGAGGAGCTCCCTTTTCAAAAGGCTGCTCCGAAACCCAGCCGATAAGGTATCAACACGAGAATCATGACTATAGCGGATAATAGCGAAAGTAGGGGCGGAATAGCGGAAGCTTTGAAGTTAAGGAGAAAGATGGGAGAGGGGTGATATCTAGCGTCCGAGCGATGACATTTATACAGAGGAAGACATCTTGGAGATGATGCCTAATTTAATGTTAGAATCCTTCATGAATTCTTTCAAGCATGTGCACCATGCGTTTACCATCGCTAATCTACTCCGCCGTTCCGGAAGTCTGCTATGATGGTGAGATGGCATCTTCGATGGATCCCTCGGAGTACACCGAGTTCCATCATCGCCTAAGAAATTGAAGAAAAGATCGTTCTGTCGCGGTAGCTTAGAGGTCAGAGCACCTGCCCGGAAAGTGTGACACCCGGGTTCGATTCCCGTCATCGGCAGATTTTTTCATTTCTTCATCTTAATAATAATTCCCATATTCTTCCGAGAAAGTCTTCTGTAGAGCACTTTGTCGATCAACTGAAATTCGAAAGTCGATTGAAAGGCGTCAATTGAATCGGCGTCAAAAGATTGACGAATGGAAACCTTCCTCATAAAACAAACCGAGACAGAGTAAGTCCCAAAAGTCGCCTTTCAACAAGAACGAGGAACGTCTTAGTGTTGGGAAACGTTGCGAAGACATCATTAGGATGGAATTGTGCGAGGAAACATTTTCCTCTCTAGAATAGGATCATAAAACTTGAGAAGGCGAAAGGAAAACTGCCTGAAGATTTGCTCCTTAGCCTATCTGCATTCATTCCTGGAAAGCTGGGTTCCTGCTCGAATTCTTCGAAGCGGAACTCGGGCAAGTAAACCGAGTGGATCGAGTCTAAACCGGTTGAGGAAGAATTTTCCTCTGTTTCACATCCACGGTAAGACACGTGAGCCGTTTTACGGCCACTTTGTTTGCCAAGGTCAAAGGCAATTCGCTCGGGTTTGTCGTGATTTCCCTATGCGGCTTCGTATTATGAAATAAAACCCGTAATATTGGTCATAGATAATGCCTTTAAGGGGCCTGTAAGTCACGCGAGGCAGATTCCGAATCATCAAGGATCGAAACCCATACGAAATTCCCTTCAGAGGATCGCATACAGACATCCGAACGGTGCCCAAAAAATTCGAAGTATTTTAATAACAGCCTCAAAAGATTTCTTCACTTATTAAAATCTTAAACTACGTAACTGAATCATCATCGAGGGTAGTACATGTGAGGATTGGTCCTATTCCCTGCGACCGGAACGGAGATCATGTACCAACGTGTCAAGGAAAGGTTCAGAATAGAGAAAATTGGAAAATGCTTGGGGATGCTAAAATACGACGTCGGATTGAAAATGGCTGATAATGATGTGTGATGATATATGGATAGAGTCACGAGAAAGAAGGGTTTGTAATGATAAGAAATCACGGAGGATAAATGAGAATAATGGAGATTGGTAGCTTGTACAAGAATAGTCAAAAAGCTTAAGAAAGACATTTTTNTTTGGAGTTTGGAGGACTATTAAGTAGAGGGACATCTAAATAACTATAATATATAAGTAACACCTTTCATAGCATTCGATAAGAAGCGATCAGGATGAACGCCATTGTTCAGCGTCATTTATATCTTAATAGCTTTCATACAATCACAGTCATGAATATGAAGGAGACAAAAAAAGATACATTTTACTCTATCCAGTGCCTAAATACAAGAATCAATTTCATTCCAAAGAATTTATTCCATTCAGGATACTACTACAAAACAAAAAAGGGAGAAGGGTTCGTGATAAGGTAGAGAAATAAGAGGTAACAGGGAAATCATTCCTTACTAGATATTGAATACCTCTGTGAAGTTAAAGCCACACAAAAATAAACTAACTAGTTACCTCACATTCGCGCTTATAGACTTTTCTAATATACTAAAAATCCTGGCGAGTTTTAGAGAAATTTTATAGAAAATTAAAGTTCAAATTTCCTAGAATAATGGATAAGAGGATTACTTCAAACATTTACCCAGACGAAATGTTGAATATATTAGCTTGTCTTTCCCCTCTCAACCATTCAAGTTACGCATAAATCAACATTCTCGAGGTGAAAACTTGAGAATCTTTTCCTTCTACTCAGAAAAATTTGAATAGAATCCGAATTTATATTCAAATTCTTTTCACTCATATTCCAATTCCTTGGAAACAAATGATCGATAATTTCATTAGCGCTGATTGCTTCCCATTCATTCGATTAAATTAAAATGTAATACTAAAAGTTTAAAGGTGAATACGCAAGAATATTACAAAATAAAAGCGTGATGCCTGGTAGATGAAGTGGTATCGCCTATTTTGCATCGAAATGAAATGCTGCCAGCTTTGTTATTATATAGACCGGCCTATCTGCCTCCCATTTATGCAAACATAATGTACTTATTATTCCTTGGGATTTTAGCCGCACGAATTTATCGTGCAAACATTGACACCTTTAGCTTTATCCTTGCGAACATTATTTGCCACCCCTTAAAATTAAATACCAAAACCATAATTTCCTGATTTGCAGGCAAAAATTGTTTTGAAAGACTTTGAAAAAGACAGTGTTTTATGAATTCGTTCCCCAGCTTACATTGGTAAAAAAACATCGGTAACAATTAATAATACATATTCCGTATGCTGACAGAGTAAATAGTCAACATACGGAATAGTTAACTATTAATAGTTCATATTACTTTCGAGTAACATTATCATCCCAATGGGCATAACTTCAAATGATACGATTTGTATAAAATCTATTTTTCGCAATTAAATATGAAAGCTGCTAATAAAAACTGTATTGCAACGTAAATAACCGATAAATCCACTGAATAAAAAATATTCCCCTCTCGTCTTAAGTTATCCCTAAGATTTTACTCTACATGTTTGCCAGTCTTTAATTTCACATCAAAATCTTTCCAAGATTTTCTGAGTATTACACAAAAAGCAACAAATAATGTTGTTGTAATAATATTTATGGTTGGTTATGCATCTGTTGCCGCCCCCAAGATGCAGCCTCCCGGGTGCGATGCACCCCTTGCACCCATAGGACGGCGCGGCTCTGATATTGATTATAATTTTTGAGGCTATTTAGATACCAAACAATAATGACTCTTCAACAAATTAAAATAATTGGTAAATTCATACGATCCACTAAAATTACTTTTATAAAGCTTCATTCCTAAGAGAATCTTGATGAATAGATTTTTCATCGACAGAACTTCATGCTAAATAGTCCCTCGGCGTCTTGCTCTCTTTCCGTCAATTCTCCGACTCTTAAAGTTATTTAAATTACACCAATCTCTGAATGGTTTATGTTTAATTGGAACTTATGTACCTTCTAATCCAAGAAACAAGCCTCGGGAAACTAAACATCGACTGCAAGGATTTCTTTTCTATATTTCCACTGAACACCTGCAAACAATGAGGGATTCCCTCTAGGACAGAATTACAGTAATTCACATCATCGATCCGTCGGTTCTGTGAACGGTGATCTCAACTCTTCTGGAAGAACTACCTGGTAAAGGACGATGCCATCATAGATCTCTCTATGATGTACCTAAAGGCTTTCAGTTTTTCCTTGTTGCTGTTACATTTCCCAACAGTTGCTTCTTACCGGTGGAAAGAATGCCCACATGGGCCTAACCTCTACATAAAGAGTCTAATCTCTCTACCATTCGTATCATTAAGAAGGTAACTGAAAGTCCCTTTAGTCAATAGGGTAGTAACGATAAGTATTGCATTTGGATGAAATTTTTGGTCGTGATTGTGCTGGAAATGACATATATTCCGTTCACAAAGTGATGTTATGAATTCAGTAATATCAGTTATGTCACACAGATTAGATAAATCTTAATAATATTTACCTAATCTTTCTTAATACCATGACAAACTTCGTATCCTATTTATATGTCGCATCCTCACTTTTTAGGTAAACTCTACATGGAACATAAAAAGTGTTGCTTTAACTCACTTATCCTTGACTTCATCTACGACGGCTTATTTTAATATTCACTATTACCATTTTCAATATAAATGCAGAAATGTTGGTGACTCCCATATTGTGACTTCAGACACTGAGTGCACGACAAGGAAACATCGGATGATAGCACAAGTTCTTCCCAACCGGTCTGCCGCTGCGTAGTGGTGCTCCTTGTGAGTGAGCTCTTGGTGTGCCACGTGATATCAGAGGGAACATATTCTTAAAATTATGCTCTACTTATGCGCTTTACTATTTCATTTGTTTGTTTCCCAATGCCCCCGCAAACATCCATTTACAGAACAACTACAGTGGTGGGCTTCAACAATAAGAACAGACGAACAACCTTTCCCAAACAGGAAAAATCTGACTAGCAGCAACCGAGCCCGGGACCTTGGGGTTGGAGCCTTATCACGCTAACCACTTCACCTCCGGTTTAGACTTTCCGAGACATTTTTTTTTATAAAGTTTCGTAATGAAAGCACTAATATATTTTATTCCACGCACGATTTTATCATTTTTTCAATTGTGATGTAAATCGAAGCTATTCTAAGTACGGTAAAGTGTGCCAGAAGATTGAGTCAACATTTTAGAGAATCGTAGAAAGTAACGTAAGGTTGGGAAATACCGCGTTGGACGACCTCCTGAATTTTTCCGTAAAATCTTCTCCTTTGCACTCTTCTCTTCTTTTTTTTACATAAAGGCAGCGGTGAGAGAACAAATAGCGCGCCCAATCGAGTTGCAAGCGTCCCACCCACACCACATCGCAAGGCAGTGGGAATCCACCTGTACAACTGCGACAACCACTAGTGAAGTCCTACTTCAAGGTCGCCTCCTCTCCATTCTTCCATACTTTTTCTTTCGTGAGGCGAGCAAAAGATTGCCGCATCTACCATCCGATTCGATTTATTTGCTGCACAATCGAGTTTAATGGTCCCATTCTCTGTGCCGCGTGCATTAATGGAAGGCGCGAATTAGTGGGGTCCCGCTCGCGTGACGTTCGTACGACGCACGTGACAAGAGATTGCAACAGGTACAAGCCCGTGATGCAAGGCAGCGGGAGCATCGTTTCGCAACGGAGCCCAAATCGCCGTTGTTTATCCCATATGCTCGTTGCAGAAATGAGTCATGCTTGTTATTTGCCCCGGAGTTTCCGGATTAGCTGTCAGGTGGGTAATAAGCAGAATGATAATGCGCGATATTAATGGGAATTAGAGGGAAAGGTTCGTAAACATAACCTTGAAAAAAGGTAAGATCAGGAAAAAGACGGATCGCGATTAACTGGAAATATGCGGTAGGATACAAACTAATAAAGCGTTCTTATAGTTGCGCGAGCAGCCAATCGAAACATAGCAGTGCCGTGAGGCTAGAAGGCGGTATAAGGAAAACAGCAGGCAGCAGCTGGGCTTCACGGATGAGAGCTCATGACTGAATTGTTTTCTTTCCTACAAAATATTTATTCGTTAAAAAATAAATGAAAGGATAAATGCTATCCTCGACTAATCGCTTTGTAGCTATAAGTTAACAGTCCCTTCGTCTTTTAGATTTTTTAGAGGTCTTCGTTGATTTTCTCGGTTGGTTGATTGCTTTGTTAGGTGCTACGAATGAATCTGATGAATGAAGACACTTGCATCCGAATTTTATTTTTCTATTCCTTACGTATCCAAATTTTAAAATAATTTAATTTCAGATATTTTTGCTTAGTTTGCTCCAGCGGTTACAAGATCACTCTAGATGCCCCTAATCTGGTTGCGAGTGTACTATTTTCCTTTTATACTTTATTTAAACGGATATCAATGACAGAATCTAAATCTACATAAGTACCCTGCAAGCCGCCTTTCGGCGTGTGGCAGGGGGTGTAAGCACCGTGACTCTACTTGACTAATCGATTGCTTTCGCGTATCGTTCGCGGAAAAATTTAATTTTTGAAACGACTTGTTCTAGCATCTATTTCTCTGTTTTTCCTCGCAGTATCAGAACGGCCTATACAACATGGGGGACGCATTATGTCAGCTACATCATCTTTGAACGAGCTTTCTCTAAATTTCTTTAGTAGATTCATCATTTGTTTAAGCCTTCTATCTTCTAAAGATTCCCATCCCGCGTCCTGAAGCATTTGCGTAACTCTCACTGACTTGTAACAATTCTTTAAAAAACGTATCGCCTTTAGCTGTACTTTTTCTAGTTCCCGAATACAACATTTTTCTGCAGGGTCCCATACACTACACGCATATTCCAGGTGAGACCTGACAAACGCAACGTAACATCGCTCACGGCAATTCTCTTCACGAATCCGAGTTTCTTAAGGGCTCGACCACATATGTTACGGATGTGGGTACCACAGGTTAAGTTACTGGTGAAGGTTACTCCAAGGTATTTCACCGTTTCTACTGTTGATAAAGTTTGCCCTCGGAGCCTGTACGAATAATCTTTGTCATTATTTTTCCTTTGAAAGAAGTTGATCACTGAACAGTTATCTATATTGAGCTCTAATTGCCAATCAACGCGCCATTTCATAATGTTATCTAAATCACACGATAGGGTTAGGTTCTATCCTCTTTACTATATTGAAGTTTAACAGCTCACTCATCTTAAGGAGAATGCCGTATAGCAAAAAATATTCCAGAATAACTTTCTTATCAAGGAAAATGAAATTAGAGCATTTGCTCGCAACACAGTCCTTAGTACTCTAATGTAGACTTTATTATTTGACGCAAATCATCGTCTTATTAATAAACTTCACAGAATCAGGCGAGGTGTTGTGGTAATCCATAATGGAAGAATATATACGAATGATTTGTACTTTTACCACAAATTTTATTTTCACAAAACAGTTACACGACCGGTTTCGAACGATTAGTCGCCATCTTCTGGTGATGGTGGTGTTGACCAGAAGATGGCGACTAGTCGTTCGAAACCGGTCGTGTAACTGTTTTGTGAAAATAAAATTTGTGGTAAAAGTACAAATCATTCGTATATATTCTTCCATTATGGATTACCACAACACCTCGCCTGATTCTGTGAAGTTTATTAATAAGACGATGATTTGCGTCAAATAATAAAGTCTACATTAGAGTACTAAGGACTGTGTTGCGAGCAAATGCTCTAATTTCATTTTCCTTGATAAGAAAGTTATTCTGGAATATTTTTTGCTATACGGCATTCTCCTTAAGATGAGTGAGCTGTTAAACTTCAATATAGTAAAGAGGATAGAACCTAACCCTATCGTGTGATTTAGATAACATTATGAAATGGCGCGTTGATTGGCAATTAGAGCTCAATATAGATAACTGTTCAGTGATCAACTTCTTTCAAAGGAAAAATAATGACAAAGATTATTCGTACAGGCTCCGAGGGCAAACTTTATCAACAGTAGAAACGGTGAAATACCTTGGAGTAACCTTCACCAGTAACTTAACCTGTGGTACCCACATCCGTAACATATGTGGTCGAGCCCTTAAGAAACTCGGATTCGTGAAGAGAATTGCCGTGAGCGATGTTACGTTGCGTTTGTCAGGTCTCACCTGGAATATGCGTGTAGTGTATGGGACCCTGCAGAAAAATGTTGTATTCGGGAACTAGAAAAAGTACAGCTAAAGGCGATACGTTTTTTAAAGAATTGTTACAAGTCAGTGAGAGTTACGCAAATGCTTCAGGACGCGGGATGGGAATCTTTAGAAGATAGAAGGCTTAAACAAATGATGAATCTACTAAAGAAATTTAGAGAAAGCTCGTTCAAAGATGATGTAGCTGACATAATGCGTCCCCCATGTTGTATAGGCCGTTCTGATACTGCGAGGAAAAACAGAGAAATAGATGCTAGAACAAGTCGTTTCAAAAATTAAATTTTTCCGCGAACGATACGCGAAAGCATTCGATTAGTAAAGTAGAGTCATGGTGCTTGCACCCCCTGCCACACGCCGACAGGCGGCTTGCAGGGTACTTATGTAGGTGTAGATGTAGATTCTGTCATTGACATCCGTTTAAATAAAGTATAAAAGGAAAATAGTACACTCGCAACCAGATTAGGGGCATCTAGAGTGATCTTGTAACCGCAAACTAAGCAAAAATATCTAAAATTAAATTATTTTAAAATTTGGATACGTAAGGAATAGAAAAATAAAATTCGGATGCAAGTGTCTTCATTCATCAGATTCATTCGTAGCACCTAACAAAGCAATCAACCAACCGAGCAAATCCACGGAGACCTCTAAAAAATCTAAAAGACGAAGGGACTGTTAACCTGTAGCTACAAAGCGATTAGTCGAGGATAGCATTTATCCTTTCATTTATTTTTTAACGAATAAATATTTTGTAGGAAAGAAAACAATTCAGTCATGAGCTCTCATCCGTGAAGCCCAGCTGCTGCCTGCTGTTTTCCTTATACCGCCTTCTAGCCTCACGGCACTGCTATGTTTCGATTGGCTGCTCGCGCAACTATAAGAACGCTTTATTAGTTTGTATCCTACCGCATATTTCCAGTTAATCGCGATCCGTCTTTTTCCTGATCTTACCTTTTTTCAAGGTTATGTTTACGAACCTTTCCCTCTAATTCCCATTAATATCGCGCATTATCATTCTGCTTATTACCCACCTGACAGCTAATCCGGAAACTCCGGGGCAAATAACAAGCATGACTCATTTCTGCAACGAGCATATGGGATAAACAACGGCGATTTGGGCTCCGTTGCGAAACGATGCTCCCGCTGCCTTGCATCACGGGCTTGTACCTGTTGCAATCTCTTGTCACGTGCGTCGTACGAACGTCACGCGAGCGGGACCCCACTAATTCGCGCCTTCCATTAATGCACGCGGCACAGAGAATGGGACCATTAAACTCGATTGTGCAGCAAATAAATCGAATCGGATGGTAGATGCGGCAATCTTTTGCTCGCCTCACGAAAGAAAAAGTATGGAAGAATGGAGAGGAGGCGACCTTGAAGTAGGACTTCACTAGTGGTTGTCGCAGTTGTACAGGTGGATTCCCACTGCCTTGCGATGTGGTGTGGGTGGGACGCTTGCAACTCGATTGGGCGCGCTATTTGTTCTCTCACCGCTGCCTTTATGTAAAAAAAAGAAGAGAAGAGTGCAAAGGAGAAGATTTTACGGAAAAATTCAGGAGGTCGTCCAACGCGGTATTTCCCAACCTTACGTTACTTTCTACGATTCTCTAAAATGTTGACTCAATCTTCTGGCACACTTTACCGTACTTAGAATAGCTTCGATTTACATCACAATTGAAAAAATGATAAAATCGTGCGTGGAATAAAATATATTAGTGCTTTCATTACGAAACTTTATAAAAAAAAATGTCTCGGAAAGTCTAAACCGGAGGTGAAGTGGTTAGCGTGATAAGGCTCCAACCCCAAGGTCCCGGGCTCGGTTGCTGCTAGTCAGATTTTTCCTGTTTGG
The DNA here is from genome assembly GCA_000376725.2 of Ladona fulva. NCBI lineage: Eukaryota > Metazoa > Arthropoda > Insecta > Odonata > Libellulidae > Ladona > Ladona fulva. The sequence goes on from KZ309424.1 coordinate 32,534, forward strand.
GAAAGGTTGTTCGTCTGTTCTTATTGTTGAAGCCCACCACTGTAGTTGTTCTGTAAATGGATGTTTGCGGGGGCATTGGGAAACAAACAAATGAAATAGTAAAGCGCATAAGTAGAGCATAATTTTAAGAATATGTTCCCTCTGATATCACGTGGCACACCAAGAGCTCACTCACAAGGAGCACCACTACGCAGCGGCAGACCGGTTGGGAAGAACTTGTGCTATCATCCGATGTTTCCTTGTCGTGCACTCAGTGTCTGAAGTCACAATATGGGAGTCACCAACATTTCTGCATTTATATTGAAAATGGTAATAGTGAATATTAAAATAAGCCGTCGTAGATGAAGTCAAGGATAAGTGAGTTAAAGCAACACTTTTTATGTTCCATGTAGAGTTTACCTAAAAAGTGAGGATGCGACATATAAATAGGATACGAAGTTTGTCATGGTATTAAGAAAGATTAGGTAAATATTATTAAGATTTATCTAATCTGTGTGACATAACTGATATTACTGAATTCATAACATCACTTTGTGAACGGAATATATGTCATTTCCAGCACAATCACGACCAAAAATTTCATCCAAATGCAATACTTATCGTTACTACCCTATTGACTAAAGGGACTTNAATCATTCGTATATTCTTCCATCGTCTTATTATTTACTTCTATATTAAATTCAATTCTAATGAAGGGAATGGAGGTAAGATTGATCAATCTTATTTTAAAAAATCAAGTGCTCGTTTTCGTTTATAAGCTAATCTTTTGTTATTATGCTCATTTCCTGATTCAATTTACAATGGCATGATTATTGTTTTGATCGATTTTAAGTAAGTTATAGATTGCGCTGGGTTCTTAACCTTCTAAGTAATTCTAATTTCTTATTATATTTGAAAGACATGAATGCATCAAAAAACTCGACTTAAAGAAGAGAACAGTAAAACAGATATTACCGGAAATGTCGAACGTGCAAGACAACTTTGAAAAAAAGAATAAGAAAAAAAATTTTATAACAATGCTAAAATTGACGATTTTGAAGTTTAAAAGCTCATCTTGAGAAGAATGCCATACAGCTTATAATATTCCAGTATAACTTTCTTGTTTATCAAGGAAAATGAAATTATTATTCCGTATTATAACTCATAAATTTAAAAAGCTTATAATTGCTAACCAGTTTGGAATTCAATTGTGATACAGACATTACAATTCAGAAAGCTAACGTATTCTTACAGACAAGGAATGGGATAAGGATGTAACACATGTACTTTCGTAATTGAGCTATCTTGCCAGAGCATTCATCCATCCTGTTTGGGAGACTTTTCAACCAATAGCTAGAAGTCGCCAGGAAAGTGGAAGATCCGGGTTTGAGTCCCGTGTGGGTCAGACTTTTTTCACGTCCGTTTCTCCTTGAGAACATTATTTAAGGATTAACTTAAATAATAGCAATTAGCAATGGTAACGCAGAGTTCGTATTGACTACCTAAGGATATCGTACATCGTACTGGTTGACTTCTTTAACACGGACAAAAGTTGCGCTAGAAAAAAATCTATACTATAAATGTGATCCTCGACGACTTTACGACCTTTAATTTATAGCGATCCATTCCCAATATTTGATTCCCCTTTATCTGGCTAAAGCTTGGCATCTGTTATCGACGCAAGTGACCGCGACCGTCAATGGCGGATCGCCCTCGAAAGAGTTTCGTTAGCCAAGGATTGAAGAATCATCTGCTGTGGATAAAAAGGCGAAAATGCTCATGAGCATGAGGTGAAGACTCCAGGCATGGAGGGTCCTTTTTTCATTCCGAGTCCGAATATACTATTCGGTCCTAAGAAACCATTAGGTCACTCTTGGATGTTGTATCGCCTACATTAAAATTGCTCAGCATTGAAAATGAACGACGGGGAACGATATTAATCGCTAATGAATACGATTTTGAATATTATTCCTCCATTTTTCAATTGGCATAACACACGAGAAAGAAAAAAAATAATTTAAGTATTATCTTATGTTTTCGAAAACGAAAGACCGCGTGTTCCCCACCTATGGGTGGGGTTGACAAATGGTTCCGTAGTTTCAAACCGCTGCAATCGGAAAATAAGCTCTTGCATTTAACAACAAAGATGTCGCACTGTCACCCGAGATAGGCCTTGAAGTACGGAATCAGGACTCGGTCCTCATAATGCTAGCTTAAACTTTTCCATCCCTAATTTATTTCGTTAGTTTTGTTCCTCAGCCTCTCCAAATTAGGCCGAATAGAGCTGCCAAAGGTAAATTTGCTCTCCCCGTTCGTCTAATGAAGTACGTCACCAGATTTCTTTCTCGCACCGATCGTGTTTGTGTGGAAATTAAGCGAGATTACTTCCAGTGACAGCGGCTTCTCTCACAGGTGCATTGGATTGAAACACATCGTTTCGCACCCACTTAATCCGAAGAACGTACATTTCTGGCCGATAAATAAGCACAAGGCAAGCGCGGTCGTAGGAAAAGAAATAAAACGTGAGTTTCGTTTTCTGCATACCGACTGGCTTAAAATATGCCCAAGGGCAAATGAGATTTTTTTAATCTCTGCGCCAAAGAAATGAGGACGGCGTGCACTTTATTTCCTCCACGAAATAAAAAGCAGAAATTCAAGTATTTTGAATCAAAAGTATTCAGTGCATAATCAACATCTGGTGCGGATCGAACTTTAAACTACTGCAAACACGTTAAAGGCCGTAGATCAGTTAGAAAGAATAAGTTTAATATCGGTTTCTGTTGAATGAACGAGTTTTTGCAGAAAATCTGAAAATAAGTTATGTAACACAAACCTTCGTAAGTGAAATCGTTATAAAATTCAATTATAAAATTGCTGTGCATTGCTGTAGTTAGTAACGAGTAAAGTGACCAATTACAGCATTGAATACTACATATAGCCGCAATTTAAACTATCATTGCAATCGCAATAATTTATTGCTATCAGCTTGCAGTTACCGAATCTTCAATTAAAACACCCGAGAGTTAATGAGGAAAAGTCTTCATCGTTTCCAACCAAATTTTCCAACCTGTTGCACATTTGTTAACGAGTTGCGTGAGTTCAACAAGCACCTGTTGTATGGTCGGCTATTTCATTATTTGTAAGTATGGCCTAAAGTAGTCTGTCACGTAAAATTTGAGGATAGCCCAAGGATCTCCAGTAACCCTAAAAACTTTTATAACTCTTTACAAAAGCCTCTATATATGTACATTTCTCTTTTCTGGTAGAAAAGAGATTGATTCGAAAGTTTAATTTAAAGACTATTTCCTTTTATATAAGTTCTTTCAGGAGGAAAAGATGAAGATATTACATCCTATTTTTTTGTATTAGTGTCCATAATATTAGTAACCAATATCTAAATTGATTAACTACAGACCACTTATCGTCCCTTGGCAAGGAAAATCTCGTGAACCTTCAATTTTCAGCTGAAATTTCTTTTATATACACTTGAAATTTTATTCTTGCGCCAATCTTAGTCAAAAATAAATACAAGGGGTAGAAACTAGAGACATATAAACTACTTCACGAATTTAATTTAAAATCACCTCCTGGGATACCAAAAGCTTATCTACGCATCTTGCAGTTATTTTTTGAGTTTCAAACGCCTCTTTTTTCATCAAAATCACTGCTGATTGTATTTAAACTATGTTTAGATTTAGATTTTTACCCTGCAAGCCGCCAGTGGCGTATGGCAGGGGGTGAACCAACACCTTTCTTAATCTACCCTATTAGATTCTCCGGTGCTATTCGGAAAGAACGACCAGAAGTCTTAGATCCGTTTTAGCGATTTCTTCCTTGTAACGCTTGGTCGTCGCCTCTCGAAGATCGCGCTCGCTGTTCACCTGAACGACAATATCCTTTATTTCACCTAAAAATTCTGGACCAATGAATTTTTCGAAAAGCTTTCGTCGGTATTCAGATCTTCTCTCATGCAGTGAGTTCACCCGAGTGATTTTATCATGGCCGTAACGCTACTGTCGAACCTGAAATCTCCACTGACAAAACGGGCTGCTCTACTTTGAAAAATTTCTAAATCAAAGACTAAGGCCCGGTATTATAATGTATTCTCAAATCTGCCTCTCAACTAAAGTGGACTTTAAGCTAAAGTGGTGTTTAAGTATAAGGAGTGTATTAACGAAAATTGGCGATTAAACGCCAAAATCTAATGAGAACAGTGGTTGGTGCTATGAATTTAAATATTAAAAACCCTGTTTACGAAAAATGTGTTGGGTTAATTGGTTTAAATGTACGCGGATTGCACACAAGTGATCCGATCGCGCGGACGCGCCGTCATCAGAATCTCGCAGGTCATTAGGCGCAGCTTACGATTACTTTGTAGGCATTTGTAATCACTTACATTGTAGTGTTCCTCATTGATTTGGATNTACCGCATCCAATACACCTCCAGTCCTCTTCACATTCCTCTTGCACTTTCCCGCATTTAAAGTGATACCACAGCTCACACTTAACACACTGAACTCCCTTCGTGAGCTTCCTTTTGCAAACGGTACACTTAATTCCAGCCATCCCGCAGATTTCCCTTTCACTCCGGAGCTACCTAGAAACACGTCTTTACCCTACGGCGACCGAGGAGTGACATTGCGTCAGGTTTATCCTACTTAAAAGTTTACCTTTTTTGAGTGAAGCATCATTTTACAATAGTAATTCAAGAAGAGATTCAAATTTTTCCACACCATAGGAAGAGGTCAAACTAATCGCTCCCTACAGTGTTTATTTCCTTATTACATAGTGTAATAAGGTTCTCATTTGGGCAAGATTGAGAATAAATAATTCTCCGTTCAATTTAACCCACAATGTGTCACTTTTCGTCAGCACTACAGTCAGGACCTGCCAGAGGTGCATTGGTATCATCCAGTCATTGAGGGGCCCCTTTCAAATTAATACTTTTAAAATGTCCATATACCAAAATAATTCCACTTCTTCAAGTGATAATTATATTATAAATAATTCTTTGGTATTGATATAAATAAATTTCGAGATAAAGTACATGTTATAATATATATTACGTATATTAAGAAAGTACCAATTTAGTATTACTTTAACGACTATCCCTTAAACAGAGAAAATAGATCTATTAATAGAAAGTAAATGCACTCAATTAATCAGCGATCATAACTGGATGCGATAGGTTAATACGTGGAACTTTTTATTCTACTATTATTTTGCGAAAAAACTTCCTAATACGCATCATGTAACGATTACTTGGCTATTTCCGTTAACAATAAATTCCTAAGAAAACACTTAACAGTTCACAATTCAATTTTTCGTTAAGTGAGAAACTCCCTACAGATAGTTTTATAAGTGGTTTGTCAATGAAACTATCACGAAGATTTTCGCGCCTAAAATATACACAGAATAATGTCATGCGCCAACAAAAAGGGGCGACTGCTAGGCCCTCCGTACCACGGAACATTAAGATACGCAGACAGCAAACATTAAAATACGCAAATACAGTGTTNGTAAAATAGAAAAATACAGGAACAAGTAAATTAAGTTTGGTAAAGCAATGTTTTAAAAAAAACGAGCAGAAAAGATTTTAATGCATAAAATTTTACAATTGCCTCAGAAATGCAAAATTACTTGATCATAATAAATTGAAAGCAAAATATATGTATCATACAACATTGGCACTTCTACAAAAGAAAAGATGATTTTCCATAAACCTAGTATAATAAGACAAAAGTTTTGCCCCTGAGAAATTATACAGCTCTGTAAGCTCAAAATATGGGATGTTTTCATAGGTGCAACTCAACAATTCACTAATTAACATTTCATATCAAAACAAATCAAAAACGAAATTTAAAATTAGTAAAGTACATAGATTTAGGATAGATAGGACTTCATTTTAATGTGGTACAAACTCTCTAGAGAAGAAGAGGTTTTTATGTAAGACAATAACAGCTGATTGTTTTGAATCCCCTCAATGACTACTTCTTTCTTTGAAAAGAAATTTGTTTCAGTAAAACATATCTGACCTATTAGTATTCTTTCAAAGTTAATCTATTTGAGTTTACCAGACTTTTGAGAATGCCGCTTAATAAATAAAAATTGTTTATTAGTCTTTTGTATTTCTTTCATTATTACAGACCAGCCCAGGAAAGACTTTGCACTTAACGTCATCCATCTTGAAAAAAAAAAACCAAAGGAAAAACCAACATGAAATAAGTCTGACAGGACCAGGACCCAAACCTGAAATCTTCCACTTTCTGGGTGGATACTTTGTCCAGTTAAGCTATAGGCCCGGTATTATAATGTATACTCAAATCTGCCTTTCAACTAAAGTGAACTTTAAGCTAAAGTGGTGTTTAAGTATAAGGAGTGTATTATAAAAATATTTAGAGTCCTGTTTACTTAGATACCACTTTAAATATTAGATGCTATGACTGAGAATAATTTTCATACCCATTGCTGTGAGCACCGTAAGGTTTGTCAGAAAAATATCTCATCATAATATGGTAATACTGCAAAGCCCGTTTATTTTTAAGATTTGATAGCTTTTAAAAAGACCTAAAATATATTTTTTAAACTGATATGTATAGTGAAAGAAGTTGTAATTTTACAACTGATGAGCAGTTGACTCTATTAAATTTGGTAGAGGAAAATAAAAGCATTCTAGAGAATAAAAAAAGTGATGCAATCACTTGGAAGCAGAAGGTATGTTTAGTTGGATTGCTCTTGCTGATATTTATGTTAATGAGAAAGTGCTTGTAAATTACTGTCGTGTATATGATAGGAGGATACATGGAAATCTATTAGCAAAAGATTTAATGCTCAGGTAAGTACTTTGAGATCTTGGAATAAAGTATTACTCAATCAACTTGGTAATGAAATTTGGCGATTAAACACCAAAATGTAATGAGAACCGAGGGTGGTGCTATGAGTTTAAATATTAAAAACCCTGTTTACAAAAAATGTCTTGGGTTAATTGGTTTAAATGGACATGGATTGCACACAAGTTTCGTTGTTTTCACGTTAAGGGATCTTAATCCCGCCATTGCAAGGGCAATATTTTTAATGACTCTACTGGAAGTTTCTTTGCCAGCACCACTGCAATGAGCATGGAGCCAGTCGCGTGAAAGTGAAGAGTCAGCAGAAGCTGGTTCATTGCCGTCAATACCATGTTTCTTAAAATGAGAATATTTCTTAGTTGCTTATTCATTCGGTTATCTAAGATCAATTTTAACTTTAATTCCTCTTCTTTATCCTCAACATCTTCAAATAAACTCACTACCTCCATGTCTTCCGTCAGTACTTTCGGTAATAATTACCTTTGCACGTTAGCAAAATTTCATAAGTAAATATGTATGATTTTACCTTATACTGAAGTTATGTTTTAATTTACTATGAAATATTTCTCTTCCTTCCTTGGTAGCTCAACTTACGAATAATTTCACACATATCAAAATATTACTGCTTCAGTCAATGAGAAAGCTAATTTTCACATTTGTCGTTCCTTACCAGTTCCATCTTTAACAACATTTTTTACGTCCAAACCGCAAACCATATATTCAATCGTGCAATAATTATAATGTGGAATCTGATACAAAAATAACTTAAAGAAAAGATAAATTCAATTACATTCCACACCTAGTGGCTACGTAAATGTACATGCAGTCTTTCACTAATTCACCTCTGTCAAAGCACTTCTGTTTTTGTTGTGATTTAATGCATGTCATGTATATGCAGCTTTATACTAAATAACTTATTTCACTGCTAAAGTGTAAGTATTTATCTCATTAATTAAATATCTTATAACTTAAAAATAAACTTCACAACACCCAACGTGAATGTGATGATTTATGAAGAGGAAAAATCCAATGCAACGAGAAATATCTATGTATAGGAAACATACCACTTTATTTTAAATATTCAAATGAATTTTTCCTAGAAATTCCGCAGAACGAAGTCTATTTCTGACAACAAACCAACTGAGGCGAGAAGTTTGCCCGACATTAGTCCACCATATTGTTTGTTTACATCCGTGATGCATTGCGGTTAAACATCACTTTATCATTTAAAGCTCACTCAATCTGGTACTTAAGTTAAACATCACTATAAGTACCAGATAGGACTTAAGTATCAATTATAATACGGTTTGTTGGAGTTAAAATGAAGATTTCACTTAAAGTCTATTTTGAGTATACATTATAATACCGGCCCATAGGGTCAGAATGTTCTCTTACACCATTCAGGGAGATTTAGTATGCAAGGTAGAAGTGGTTTAATTTGACTTTAAATTATTCACAGCCAATATCTTCTTTGAGGAACCAGCCATGAAAGGAGGCTCATTTTCACCACTTTGTATGGCCAGTATTTGTATTGCCAACAAAGTATCCCTAAATGTCATAAGAGAAAATTCTAGCTTAATTACTTAATTGGACAAAGCATCTGTTCAGAAAGTGGAAGATTCCAGGTTTTAGCCCTGGTTTTGTATTAAGTCCATTATTCTTAGGATTTTTAGGAAAAACTCACCCTTTTAATATTATTATTACTGTGAACAAAAATCATCTGTTTAAATTTTGAATTAATTCCCTATACTTGAAACAAAGAGAGATGCATTAATCCATAACCAGAATTTAACCAGTGATAATTTCAATAAATTTATGCAACAACTATTAAAAACTTAGGGTCAAAATAAAAATATTAAACAAAATAGCTAACAAACCTTGAATAGAATACTTTCAATCATGCTTTCTTTACAATTGCCTCAGAAATGCAAAATTACTTGATCATAATAAATTGAAAGCAAAATATATGTATCATACAACATTGGCACTTCTACAAAAGAAAAGATGATTTTCCATAAACCTAGTATAATAAGACAAAAGTNTTTCAATGTGAGTCAATGTTTTGGCTCCTTCCTCAGGTGCCATCTTCAGGATGAAGGAGCACCTGAGGAAGGAGCCAAAACGTCGACTCACATCGAAGCAGTAGCTAACAAACCTTGAATAGAATACTTTCAATCATGCTTTCACGACAAGAGACAACTTAGGCAAACAAAAGAAAGTATTTATGCAGTAAGCATGTTCTTCAGGATGTATTTAACTATATACTAAGTGCACTATGATCATTGCAGTATTATTAAAACTAAGAGAGAAATTTCCCTCGACTATATTTAATATATATAAATCTGGATCATTTGAATTTAGGCATATAAGAATTCCTAATAACCACTGTACAGTTGCATCAGCATCACCAGAGGAATAAAGAATAAAGTAACCTAAACAAAAATACATTAGTTCCATTGATCACTCTTCAGAAACTTAACACTTACCCATACAAGATCAAAGTTGGTCCCAATAATTTTAATAGTTTCAGAACCTACTGATACTGTATACTTATACTCCCCAATGTTAGCATCATTGGTAGAATAACTGTGAGCTAAAGCTGCTCGTCGTGCAGCACCTGTAATAAAGAGGAACTTAATAAACATCAATAGTTACTGAAAGTAAGGTCTCAATATCATTTCTCATATTGAAAATAAGCATAATTAAGAAAATTTTCTTTCAATAGGACTAAAAATGAATATCAACTCCACCTTTAACAATAATTTTTCAACTTTGCCACTAATACATGGCAGGTGAACTCTTATGTGCACAAAAACACACACATTTAAAGAAAGTCATAATAAATGCATATACAAAATAACACTTCAGTATTATTTTTAATTAATAGAGAATCAGAGGCAGTCTATTACAAATTTCCTAAAATTTTTTGAAGTTATGAAAATGCTGCTTCAACTATTCTTTGAGATTAATGATGGATGAAATGGCAACACTTTCCAGGAAAGAGTTTATCTTCAAAAATTTTTATTATACAAAATAAAATTGATTTATGGAAAAAGCAAACCTGAGACATCATGCCGCAGTATGTTGTCCTCTGAAGCACTACTATTAATACTGGATCCTGCACTCCCACCAATTATTCCACCATCTCCTCCATGATCAGGCAACTCGGATCTAGTGGGTGATGCATTGCGTCTAATAGTTTCTTCGATCAGTTGGGTTGCATGTCTAAAATTCAACCAAAAATCATCACATATTAAAAACAAAACAGAAAATATGACATTTTGATCATGCAGGAACTTATAAGAAAGGAATTACCTACACATTAGGAGCACAACAGAAATTCTAAATTTACCCAGTTATCTAGTTAGGAAGAGCATTTGTAAAGCCAAGTACTGTCCAGTATTAGCATACTGAAATTTCTGATATTTTTGGCTGGACTATAACAGGTTATCTGAAATAGTTAAGCATGATATGTTCTATAACATCATCCTTCTACTAAAAACTATCAGTGATAATTAGGCTACCTCTCCTACATGAAATATATCAGAGGTTTCCCCAAATTTTGTGATACCTGTTTGTATAGTCTATTTTTCCCATATACAGGCACAGTTTTTATGATTGGGTTTGAATGAGCATCACCAAATAAGAAAAGTTGCACTATTAGAAGCTGATTTTTGAAGGTTCTTCAGCACAGCATACTTGAATTTCGAATTATAAGTTGTACATTCATCTACCTTTAATATCATACATTATTATTATTCAAGGTTTGTTGAAAGATTTACCTCCTAGGCTGAAACTCTTCTAAACTAAATAAAAGTGAAACATGTTACAACCAAGAGAATTCTTGAAACATCCTGTTTCCAAGGAGGACTTCATTTTTCAAAATAGCTACTTAAGGTATCAATGCACTTTTGCCATTGATATACTAGCTTCCACATGCCATCAGAGAAAAATGAGACTGACTATTGACAATCGTAAAAAAATACTGCAATACTCTTTGAGGCATATTTCATGCTTTTCCAGCTTCAGGAATGACCAGAAGTCACATGTAATATGTAAAGGCTGTGAGGTGTGGACTGCAAACATCCTGGAACTCCAGTGCAATGGCAATCCAGTCTCCTGACTTGATTAAAATAATATTAACTATGTTCTAGCAGGCTTCCATAGAGCAGCATATAAAATGATACTCAATTTCTACATCTACATATGTACCCTGCAAGCTGCCTTTTGGCAATAGGCAGGGGGTGCATGAACCATGAATCTACTTCTCTTTCACATACCATTCCCAGAAAAAATGAATTTTTGAATCGATTCATTCTTGTGTCTATCTCTCTGATTTTTCTCTCAGAATCACAACGGCCTATATAACGGAGGATGCATAATATCGGCTACATCATCTACAAAAGTACCTTGAGTTGAGCACATGCCTCTCTCTTTCATCAATGCTCAATCGAGTAAAATGTGCCGTCTACATGTGGAGTATTAGACTGTCTAAAACAGGCTTCAAGAAGTTACAGCGCATAAAAAGTACATGAGGTATTAAAGCCCTGAGGCAAAAAACTCTATCTTTGTCACTGCATGTTATTTTCCTTGTTTAATTCCCAAGCACTCTCAAAATTCAGAAGGATATTGTGAGTACACTAAGTAAAATGGATGGAAAAAAGTAGGAAACGTCCATCTTTAGGAGAGGAAAGGAAAATTCTTCATCATATGTAGATCTGCCTTTTTGAGAAGTTTACTCATGAACTCTTTCTCCAGTTTTCCTGTTCATCAGCCAGTCTCTTCATTAAAGTAAAACAAGTGGAGAATCTAAGTTGAATATTGCAGCAAAGTTTAATATCCCAGCATCAAATCTGAGAACCATCATCTGTAGTAGAAACAAAATGTTAAACATTTCTACAGAAAGAGGCTCTAAAGAAAAAAAATTGAAGGAAGAAAAATGAGAAGTGCATTTAGTTAATTACTTCTTGATGAGTTTTAGAGACAAATCTACCAATGTCTGGGCCTATTTTGATAGGAAAAGCAAAACATTTTTCAATGAAGTCAAATATTTCTGAAGACTTAAATTTCTCCATAGGTTATTTTGATAATTAAACATTTGCAACAATATAGCAAATTTGAGACTTTATAGAGAAGATGACAAAGTTATTGAAGATACAGTGAATAAATGGCATATTTTAAATTATCTTAAATCTTTCTAGCTATCATGCAGATGGTAGTTATAATCATGATGAAACTGGACTCTTCTCTAAATCACTACCATAAAAGAGGTTGAAGGACTCCGTGCTATGAACAAAAATGGAGGATGCAAGAAGTTCTCTCGGGTCTCCTGCCTGGTAACTGTTTCAATGTGAGTCAATGTTTCGGCTCCTTCCTCAGGTGCCATCTTCAGGATGAAGGAGCACCTGAGGAAGGAGCCAAAACGTCGACTCACATCGAAGCAGTTACCTGGCAGGAGACCTGAGAGAACTTCTTGCAACACATACACCAGGAAAATACCAGATCCTTGCATAAATGGAAGAACTTTTGCCATAACTGAGTTGACATTGCAGCAAGTGATATTGTGGCAAACCCACAAACATGCGTTGCTGAATGAGTCTTTGAAGCCTTATTATACAGAAATGGCAGCTTTTGATAGTGATTCAGGTTATGATACACAAAAAATAGTCCAAAACACCAGGGCTGAGACCATAGAAACAATTTCAGTACAACAAAATTTGTAGTTTCAATTTACAGATCTGCCAGATGAGAATGGAAAAAACAATACACAATATCCAGAATGTAATTTTACTTTCTTTAAGTTAAATAGAAAGAAAAAATATACCAGACTACTTATAATTAAAAAAAACATGAGATTGAAAAAACAACTTTGTCTTCATTGCACAAATAAGTAATTCACACTACCAATTTTGTCAAGTACATGTCAGAACTGGTCATATGAATTATTTATTTGTGAAATAAAGGCAGTTTTTATCACGTTTTAAGATGCAGCTGTTTGGATTAAGACTACTTAAAAATGTCTAAAGATACACAAATTCATGAAAATATGTCATTAGTCATAAGCTTGACCTTGTGATCTCTTATAATAAGCTTGTTTCATGTTGACTATTAGCTCATAAGGCACCCACCTGGAACACTTTCTTGAACCCAAGTTTGTTATTTGTTCACGACTAACTGACCAGAGCAATATTCCCACAATCAGTCTTTGCTTAATATGAAAACCTGTATTAATCAGTTCAACATATGACACATGCTCTAGAATGGATGCAGTAAATGCTCAACATAAATTGAGGCCATATCATTTACACACACAAGAGGATTGAGACTTAAATAGAGGAAAACTTGGGGAAGACCAATTTGGATTTCGAAGAGGAAGGGGAACAAAGGATGCATGAGAATGTTAAGCAAAAGGGTATTGGAGGTAAACGGAGATATTCAGATGCTGATTATAAGAAGGCATTTGATAGGGTGAAATGAGATAAACTACTGCAGATTATAAAGGAAATTGGAGTGGATTGGAAAGATAGAAGGGAAATATAACAACTGTACATAGGACAAAGAGTTGTGGTGAGGATAGAGGGAGATGTGAGACGTCTATAGGAAAAGGTGTGAGACAAGGGTGTTGCCTGTCACCAATTTTATACGACATATATGGTGACAAACTGATAGAGGAAGCCTTGGAAGAAATTGGAGGGATAGTGCTAGAAGGAGAAAGAGTGAAGAGAAATATGCAGACGACCAGGTTGTAATAGCAGAGAGTGAAGAAATTTACAAGAAATGATAGAGCAAATCTGTAAGAAATGAGAAGAATATGGAATGAATATAAACATCGAAAAATCAAAGGTGATGAAGGTGTCAAGAAAGGATGGGCCAGTAAAAATTAAGTTGAACAAGAAGGAATTTGAGCAAGTACAAACATTTAAATATCTGGGAAGCACCATCACATCTAATGGCTGTTGTGTACAGGAAATAAGAAGTAGAATTGCTCAGGGAAAGGCAACGTTCCAAAAGATCCAGGAACTTTTGGCAGCTAAGAACATCAAGATGTAGTTAAGGAAAAGATTTGCAAAGTGCTTTATATGGAGCGTTGTATTATATGGATCTGAAACATGGATGTTGAGAAAGAAGGAAGAGAAATACTTTGAGAGTTTTGAGATGTGGCTATGGCGAAGGGTGGAGAGGATAAGATGGACAGACAAGGTTGGATATGAAGAGGTACTGAGGAGGGTTGGAGAAGAACAAGACATCATGAAAAGTGTAAGGAAAAGGAAAGCAAGCTGAATAGGCTACATATTAAGAGCAGACTGCCTACAGAAGAAGATTTTTGAAGGAAATATAAATGGGAAAAGAGGAAAAGGAAGGAGGAAGTTTGGAATTGCTAAGCAATTTGAAGAGAGGAAGGAAATATCAAAACAAGAAACAGGATGCACAGGATAGAGATGCCTGGAGACAGCAGTGTCATTGAGACCTGTCCTAGGACATAGTTACAATGATGATGATGATCACTTACACTTAAAAAGTCTGGTTGGTCAGTATCTATAGTCTACACCCAGCATGCTAACATCAAAACTATACTAACAGCAACAGAATACACACCCAAGTTAAAAAAACTTGATGAGAAAAAATATAATTTCTGTACTGTTAAACTTTTGAAGAATGATGAGAAGTTCAATGAGTTTCAGGAAAAACAAAGGAATTTTCTATAACACCAAGACAAAAGGATAACAATAATTTGGAAACAACATAGACAACATCAAGGACCAACTCTTGGCTGCAGAAGAAATAGTGATTGGAAGGGAAAAATTAAAACAAAGAAAGGAAAAGATCACTAATAAGATCTTTGGTTTGATTTAAGAGACAAATTTTAATATGATAACACTCAAGAAGTGGGGAGAAAATACAGATAGCTAATAAACAAAACTTCAAAGTTAACAAAGGTAACTTTGCTCAAAAATAGATGCAGGGAAGTATATGAGCAAAAGGAAGGATTGAAAAGGGCTACATGACAATTAAGAGCTTCTTTGGGGGAACATAAGGTAAAAAGTGCTGCAACACATGGAGAAGATATTTTACTAGTATTAGTATTGTTAAAAGTGCTTCGACAGCTTGGGTCATTACGCACATGGTCTCCCACCAGGAAACCCGGGACCGCTTTCACCGAAGTTGAATGCATTGCCCACTTGGCTATCCGGGAGCCCAGAAGATATTTTTAAACAATTTATTCTTCGTATGCATGTAGCACACTAGGTTCACAATTTTGTCACATTTCAGAAATTCAGAAATAATCTACACTTTCATAGATGACATACATTCTTATCCTTGTAGATGATATACATTCAGCAGAGGATATCAATAGGTAGAACAGATTCCACAATCAGAAATACAATTACAGCACATTGATTTATCAATGCATCCACATACGAGGGTATGGTGAAAAGTTCTTGGCCTGACAATGAAAGATGGCGATTTTAAGTTAAAAAATTATTTTTTTTTCTACATAATCTCCCTTGACTTCAACACACATGGTCCAGCATTTCTCCAACATCAGTATTCCTTCTTGGAAGTGATAGTCTGGAAGGCTGTGAAAATATCCATCTACGGCCCTCTCAACTTCTTCATTGGAAGCAAAGAGCTTCCCAGAAAAAAATGTCTTCAAGTTTGGGAACAGATGTCCGAGGGTGCTAATTCAGGAGAATAGGGGGGATGGCTGAACAAATCATACCCAAAATCCCGTAGTTTTCCCATCGCCAACGCACCTTTGTGACCAGGTGCGTTGTCCTGGTGAAAGATGATTTTTTTCTTCTTCAAGCCAGGCCTCTTCTTGCGAATTTTGGCATCCAGCAAGAAGATTGGAGTAATATTCGCCCGTAATTTTTCTGCCTTTTTCAAGGTAATCAACTAACAGGATCCCTTTCGCATCCCAAAACACACTGGCCATGACCATTCTGGTAGATGCGATTGACGCTGATTTGGCGCTGAACCATCGGCTTCCACCCACTGCTTCATTTCTGGTATGTAGTGGTGGACCCATGTCTCATCCATGGTGACAAATCGCCGCACAAAATCAGTTGGTGCTCTCTTGAATCGGTCCAAATATTGGACAAAATGGTTAAACAAATTCTCTTTAAACTAATAAAGGAAGGTTGCCTTAAAGCGGTGCACGCATTTTTAGCATGATTTGAACTGTCTTACATTTTTTACAGGCCGTGGACTATAGTCGACAAACATACTTAAAGGGTTAATACACCCCCTGCCATTCACCACTGTATTTGTGGTAGGTGGCCATTCATATTACTGTTTAGATACTCCTCTAATAACTAACATTCAGGTATCAAGACGAAGTTGTACCAGGAAGTAGTTCAAAATATTATCTGAGTTTCCTGAACATTTTTAATGGAGTAAAAATTAACATGCCCTGACATCGAACCAAGGATAAATTTAGTATTTCTAAAGCTTAAATATGAGCTATACTCATTAATTCTATTCAATTTCTGAATCTTAGCAATTTGGCTTTTTGGAAAGTGCCCCAAAATATTTTGAAAAAGCTCCATGTAAATCTTATGGGTGGAAACCCCATGTAAATCTGACGGGCAAAATTTGATCCATCCTAGCACTGAACCAAGGATCAATTTAGAGCTATTTAAGCTTGAATATGAAATACAGCCACAAATACTATTTATATGCCAAATTTGAGCTATTTTGCTTTTTGGCAAGTGCCCCAGAAAAAAATTTAAAAAGATGTAACTCCTATGGGGGAAATTTGATGCATCCTAGCATCAAACTATACTGGGGCAAAAATCTTTAAGACATGCAATAGAAATCTATTTCTTCTCATGATATCGTGAATTTCAATGTTCTATCTTTAAGAAAAATGCCCAAAATGAATTTTTGAAAAACTACTCAATGTATTTAAACGGGAAAAATACATAATTTCTGGGGCCTCCTAGGATTGAATCCATGATATCTAGGATCGATGTCTCTAGGATTCCTTAGTGACAAAGTCTGGGTATTCAAGCAATCAAAAAAAGGTCTATATATAATAGGTAGCTGAACAAACTTTGCCATAACACTACAATTTCTATCTAAATTCCAAAAATTAAAAATTTGAAGACTGTACTTGATTTCCTTGATAAGCTGATGAGCAAAAAATGTTGTACTGAGTTGAAGGAGGAGGCAGGAAAAAGTTTAAAGACTTTCTTAAAGGTTCAACATAGAATCCAAAAGTAGAAGAAAAAACTCACATTATTTTATCTTCATTGGGTCCAGTTATTTGAACAAGGCGTTCTTTTGCTCCAGGATGCACTGTAATAAAATATAAGAATGTCATCAAAAAAATAAAAATCATACAGTTTTAAGGTTACAGCTGTTCTGTGGTAACTTTAAAATGCTGATGAATGAACACATAGGTGATGAAGGTGTCAAGAAAGGATGGGCCAGTAAAAATTAAGTTGAACGGGAAGGAATTTGAGCAGGTACAAACATTTAAATATCTGGGAAGCACCATCACATCTAATGGCTGTTGTGTACAGGAAATAAGAAGTAGAATTGCTCAGGGAAAGGCAACGTTCCAAAAGATCCAGGAANGGCCATGAGAAACAAGTTCATTATAGTAATTCGAGCAAGAATATATAAACTAGTCACAACCAAATATTCAAAATATTACAAAACATACTTTCACTTTTTACTTTTTTGAAGGGTAATTAATTATTTGATAGAAATATGCTAATGAGCATAAAATAAAAATATACTTCACAAGTGATAGAAATCTTGATGAACAAGGAAAGAAATGACATTTTAAGCATAACCTGCACCTTGGATTAAAAAATGACCAAATATTTATCAATCAAAATATAGTAACATAATAGAGTATAATTCTTGTAAAATTTCATTCTGTGCTGTTACACATAATGGTTGTGATATACAGCAAAATATCTCAAGTAACACAAAAATAAAACAATTTATTAGCATCTCAAAACATTACTAAGAAAATGCACAAAAATGTTGGACATTAGTACAGTAAAGAACAAAACCACTCAAAAAGGAATTTTAGTAACTCAAGAGTGCACAAATTTCACTGAGGAATTTTTTAGTTAGGAGTTACTCAATAGGGACATTTTGACTTTTTTAGATGTTCATAATGCATTTTAAGTTTCAAAAGAAATACAAGAATATTAGTTAAAATAGCATTAATGTTTTGACTCATCCTAACTTCATTTGCTCTTCAAGGCTCAAAATTAGAGCAATGTCATCAATTAGTGAGATATAAGCACTAACATAGTAACTGATAAAAGCATGACACGTAAAATATCAACAGACTGACAAACACCTTATATTAAATTTGAGTAATTATATGTGGATGAGAATGTGTTAAATTCCATCACTCTTCAAAACTACACTTAATGCCCTTCAAGTCTATTCACATTTAGTGGTGAAGTTCTAGATTTATAAAACTGAACTAGAACTGCAGATGTATGTAGAAAGATACTAATAATTTAAAATAAGCAATTCGGCCCACATCCAATTCATTATTTGAGTAAATTTCTGAAAAAGAATGAAGTGATCTTTTTATTTACCTGAAAAGATGATACAAGACAACAAGTTTTTTGGAAAAATTCTGCAGAAATTCTTTAAACTAGAAACAATCAGTAAGTGAGAGGAGGGAATGAGGAAATTCTTACTGCAGGTTGAAATATATAAATCAGTTGATAAATTTTAATCTCAGAAAATAGCTATAGTCACAAATCCACAACTTTGAAACATGTGCAAATCAGCAAATACAAGCACCAACAGTGTATTAAAATTTCAATATAACTTAAATTCATTAGTAATTTCCTTCTGATTAGCTTAATCGCAGACCAAACTTCAAGAAAAACTGACAGAATATAACATAAAAAATTACATTAGTAAGTGACCTTCATATTGGAAGTATTACTTTAATAGGCACCTAAAGTACTTGTTTACAGCACAAGACAAATAAGCGATGTTCAACAGTCCTAACACTTCCTTTATTTTTCTTCTGCATGCCCCTCAACATTCTGCCTTGATAATATACAATAAGTTGCCTATATCCATCAAATCCATTTCACCTGTTAACTTATTTTAGTCCAAAATGAAATGTTTGTTTCAACAAAAGACAGTGTTTTTTTGTGTGACAGCTTTTAATTCTTGCCTTGCATCTCTTTGTCTTTGCATTTATAATTTTTTTGCAATTGATGATACCAACAGATGTTAATTGTAGCCTGTTAAGGACAAAGGCTTATTATTGAGTAATTTAATATAATGTACCATATGAAGCCTATTATTGTAATAAAATTTTGAGGATGATATTTATTTAGCATTGAATACAATCGGCACTTACTATACTAAGATCTATCTCAAGCTTGCATCTAGCTGATTACATGATCCTATTTGAAACTACCCACACCAGCAACAAATTTAAATTCATTCACCCTTTCTGAAAGCAGCAGACCAAGAATTGCATGGATGGAATTACATCAGTTTCCAAAAGCAAAATGAAACTTACTTGGCACACAGAGAAATTATTTCATACATGAAGATCACCTTGAATATTTTTAACTCAGAGTAATTAAAACCTTAGAAAAATAAAAGCAATTTCTTGATGTCTAAGTGAAAATAATTTAACCTATCTTCCAAATATCCCTAGGCTTTGGGTTATTCAGTGAGTGGAAAAATTTCTGACTATTTGTTTCCCTTGCTTGAATTCCATTAATATTAGAGGAAGTATAAAATAGACATGCAATGGATGTTATTGCATGCTATTTCAGAATTAAGAAAAGCAAAATATATATGCAATGAAATGTGCTGTAGCTTTTCCATTCTATGTTTATTATATCTAATGCTCATGGGAAAGCAATTAAAATGCTAAGTTGGAGAGACAAAGATTTTAGTGAATTTTTTTATCAATAACATGCGTATTAATAGTCACTGCATGAAATCATAAGTTCACAGCTAACATCTTCAAGCTCCAGGTGATTAGATCCTGCTTTAGTTTACATTATTGAGTTTTTTTCCAACTGCCATCTTTCATGCTTCATACTGGTACTTTTTTTTGCACAATTTGTTCTTCAAATATGTTGTCAGTCTTGACAGTATATTTGAAGTTGATTGAGATACATTATTACATGCAACATAACAATAGTTTTCCCAGAAATATCATGTTATTTACACAAAGCTGAACACACACAAAATCCTAATTCTTCCTTTCAATAAAACCATACCTCGCTGGAATGAAATGATGGTCTCACTCAGCTCTTCAATCATGTGTACCCTTCTTCCCTTGATTCCCATCACTGTAGCACACAATAGAAAATAAAGTTAAACTTACCGCTTAACAGAAGAAGGAGATAAATAATAATGGAAAATAAAATACCACATCTAATATTTTAGGTCCAATTTTTTACATACAACAGAATTGCAGAGGAATAAGCCACCCTAGCAGATTTATGGTTTATTTTATCTGAAATTCCTTCACCACTGTTGTAATTAATAAACCAATAGCCATTTATTCAAGAAACTGGCTAGAAAAGTGATTTTCTGTATACTTTTATGCTGGGCATTTGTTTTATAATTGGAGTAAAATTTTGACATTTTCATAAAAGATTTTAAAACCTTTCAAAGCTTTTATAGACTGATGAAACATGAACCATCCACTTTTAAAATAATCATGAAATAATGGAAGAATTTCTCAAATTTATAACCTACAATCCAAAAATTCTAATTGACACAATATCAGTCAATTTTTTGCAAACTGTTTAGAATTATGATTACAATTAATTACACTGAGATAAATCAATTAACTTGATCATTGTAATTAACAATCTGAAGATGAAAATTTTGAAACTTGTAGAAGCAATCAAAAATAGCTCTTCTGTGGGCAATACAAAATTAGATGCTCTATTTACCTTTAATAAATATACATAAATAATAAGTCTAAATGTAATATTTAAAATTTAAAACTGATAAGTTACCATTAAATGCCAATAAAAAAATCAACTAATGCCACCACTGAAAATAATTCACACACGTTAAAAGAAACCTTAACCGAATTACATTACTTTTAAAACCTTTCAAATTCTCAATCATATGATTCAAATGAAAAGTGACAATATTCTCTATGGTGTTTCAATCAGTGGCCATGAGAAACAAGTTCATTATAGTAATTCGAGCAAGAATATATAAACTAGTCACAACCAAATATTCAAAATATTACAAAACATACTTTCACTTTTTACTTTTTTGAAGGGTAATTAATTATTTGATAGAAATATGCTAATGAGCATAAAATAAAAATATACTTCACAAGTGATAGAAATCTTGATGAACAAGGAAAGAAATGACATTTTAAGCATAACCTGCACACAATTAATTCAAGAGGAGACTTAAAATTACTAATTCCACGAAGGTACTAAAAATATATTTCAGGAAATAAGAAATGTTCATGGTGTTACATTAAATACACTTCAAATGTCTACATGAGTAATTTTTCATACTGTACAAACAGCCTTCAATCTTTACAACTATTTCCAAATTAAATAAGAGGTATAAAATGATACCATCTAACAATGCCCTGACTAAAACATAAATTATTACAAAGAAAAGCGATTTATTTTATTTTAAATTTAAAATGCTGGAAAATAAGAAGAATGGTAAAAGATGAAAATAGTAGATTCAGAATTATAAAAGGATCTAAAAATTATTTATATAAACTATAAACTAGAGAAGGAGTAGATATTTTTCCAGGTTTGGCCCCAGTAAGTAAAATAATGTGCAGATGTTAAGCTCTAAAACAAAGTTATTTCGCCCTAACCAATTTTGATAGAAATTTTAGTGTCCTTTGATAGTTAAGAAAGAGAGAAAACAATTCTTTGAAATTGTAAAAAATATTTCCTTGACAAATCATACTTTCATTCTATAAGTAGTCACTGAACAGCAGCACACTTATATACAGAGGCACACATATACACCAATGTAAGGAATCTGATATGCTGCTTAATGAAATGAAAAGCAATTCCGTTTTCAATACAAAATTCAATAGAAGTAGAAAAATCAGCAATTACAATGGAAATTGATAAAAAATCTTTAACTCATATCCCATCATATATTTGTAGAAACCTAAATTAATTTTTGCCTCAAAAATTTCTCAAATGCTTTATATAAGAAATTACCTTTTCCTAAAAAGTAGTTTATATGAAACTTTTATGATGGTTTGTTGCCAAATTTCTTTCTTTAATATTGCATTGCAATCTAGTTGGTGGACCAGGTGGCAATGGTCCTGGTGTTGCAATTGTCATTAATTATTACTGATATTTCACAAATTTTATACCCATAATGATAAGGTAACTAAATCAATTTATTAAAGAAATAGTTAAAGATGGAGATGAGGCATATGAGATGAAATATTTAGCCACCAACTATCTAGAGCAAAGGGGAAGCAAAACCTATGAGTATTAAAGGGTTAAAGCATCTCTTATACAAACTTCCGAGGTACTTGTTGAAATTATATGAAAAATACACAACTTTTATTAGGAAAAATAAACTTCGAGGGTTGCCTATACTATAAATCATAGAGGGCCAACAATGATTGCAATCAACCTATCAATTGTCAGGGGATAATCACTTGAATGTGACTAGTTATCAAGTAAATACTTAATCTTAGAATAATTTTCATTGCATCAAGTATTAATGATATATCTACATGTCATTAACTTTATTAAGTTTCTCAGTTGACAAAAATGTAACAAAGGCTCATAAGCTCAAAATTACAACTGTTGATTGTTTATATCTTAGCAAATACCAAATTCTGTTTCCCTATGTTGATCACAGTTGTACAATATACGGCATACAAAATCACAGGAGATAAGTTAGCCACCCCTGCTATAAGTAATATGGCTAAAGTAGTTTGAAAACAAACTTACTACTTCTGAGATATATATTGAAAAGTTAAGCGAAGTACACATTCCCTTTGACATGCAATGATGTACAAAATTAATATGCAAGATTGATTTCTCAAATATGTATTTAAGGGCAAATAACCTAAGAATATTCATTAACAAAAACAGCATTTCAGTGCGCTAAATCAAACGAAGTCTTATATAATTTAAATCTCAGATGAAATTAAGAAAATAAACATGAATACAAAAAACCATTTTATCACACTTCAAATAGGAGAGTTTCAGATATCCAACTACTTCTAACTATCAAGATCTTATTAATTCATGAAGAAACATACAACATTATTTGCTAAACCAATCTCCTAAACACTGATTTTGCATTCCTATCAATTTCATGACGTTACTTTTCTTGATTCATGCTGCTTCTGTTGTACTTAGAAGATCAATTTTTACAAATGATCAAGTAAACAGTCTTACATTCAAGCAGAAAAGAAATAAATTTAACTGAAAAAGATCAATACAATTAAAATTCAAGTGCATCAAAGAAAATAAATTACCTTTCCCAGAATCTGAGTTACGAATTACTACCTCATCTCTGTAGTAATTCTTATTAGGTATTTTAGTTGGATTAGAGTATTTTCCAGATGGTTTTACAACTTCTCCTTGGTTTAAAATCGTTTGAGTGGGAGTATTTGTATTTGCAGTGCCAATAGATGTGGTAGACACTGCTGGATTTGGAGTTGTAGGGGTTATACCACCACTAATAGCACTCTGAGCTGCTTCATTTTGCCCTGCCTAAAGGATATAATTATTCAAAAATATTACTTAAAACTTATCCAGAGGAGTAGCTATATGACATAACAAAAAATCTGACTTGTATACCTTATTTGAAAAAGAAAAATACTAAAATTTAATAATTCCAATAATTTGAAAATGTCCACAATAATTATAATTTTTTACAGGACAAAATTATCTCATAAGCTTAAAATATGAGATGTTAGACAAATGATTAAAGCAATAATTCAAGAGAGAATCAATTACATTGACAATAAGCATATGTTACTTAACAATATAGAAGTGGATTCAAGAAATGTTCAAAAATAAGAGCTTTCTATTGATAATTATGTTCTATCAAGAATCAATGATTGGAACAGAATTCATAAATCCATAAGAATTAACTGTAATAATAAGAACACAAACTTTTCATACTAAGCACAGAAAAACAATGAATTACCACATAGATGACTTGCTTTTAAACTTACTGCACAATTAATAATTACTGGATAAGCATACACTACATTAATTTTAAACAATTCGCGATAAAAAAATTAAGCAGAAAAATTCTGATAAGACTTCAAATAAGATACCATTCAGTTATTAAAATTGTTGACATATCATTTGACCAGGATGTATCATTGATAATGAATAAAAATATCTTTTATCAGACTGTTAATAAAATGAAACAAAGGTCATGGTCTAACCCTAATCACAAAAAATGAAAAACGAATAAAAAATTGAAACAAAAATAAACTAATATTGACTCTACTTGGTAGATAGTTGGCTCACATGAAGAACAAAACCTAGTAATTTCCAGATAATATATCACAATCTAGTTTAGCTAATACCAATGATAAGATAATGTGCCCAGTTTTAACTTTCACCAACAAACATTTTTAAACAACTTTTTAAAACTTTAATGTTTAACTTTTTTAAAACAGAATTTGCAATTTTTAATCAACTAAATTTCCAGAAAATTAATAAGAGGGATGTTTATTTTTGTTTCATGATTGACAAACAAAGAGTTATTACAAGAGAAATTTTAGAGGAACTTGACCATCAAAACTTAAATCTGCAGACACGAGAAATTTTATTTTTGATAACTAAGGTTTTGGCCCAAAAAATATGATTCTGGAATGAATTATCTTCATTATCCTAGATAACACTGAACACACTGAAATACATGACCAAATTATCAAGCATACACCATACACCCAAAAGAAATAGGGCAATTACAATGTTTATGAGAATGAGCTTAAGAAGGCTATGAAGTAAAAAAGTCAGTAAAAACTGCAATTAATTTTAATCCAATTTATGTAAATAAATCAAAGGAAGAATAAGGATATCTTATTAAAAAAGGGAGTGGATGTAAATAACACACATATGTAGATACAGATGTAAATAAAGTAAACTATACAATTTAAGAGAACCACTTGATTCAACACAGATCCCAGCATATAACCTTTGCAGGAATTTTTCACAAATGAAAAAAGACAATGGAACAAACAATGCAGCTGGCACAGGAATTATTCAGTTTTTCAGACAGAGAACAAAATCCCAAAGAAAAAGCCAAAGAAAAACCTTGAATGGAAAGTCAATATATAATATGAACGAGGTATTACCTAAATGAGTGACTTTAACAGTCTCAAGAACATTACGATCAGGTACCACGAACATTTTAGAGGATCTTCAACAGCTTTTCAGTCCTTGTGGGTTGTGATGTATGTTCAGGAAGCAATTGATGGTAGTCCACTTACCACAATTTCAACCAGCTAAAGAATATACTTATAGTTCAATATCGAACCTAGATTGAATTTCATTAAATTGCCACAAATTATTAAATACTGGGTGCCCCTGGATTTAATTTCTGTATATATTGGTAAAATGTGATAGTTTTCCAGGAGGTTAAAACTAATAATGTCAATCAATTGAGACAAAGGCTGTTATGAAGATCAAAAGCTACAGTGAGAAACTGCTTGATACCCTTTTACTTTCTATAAGCTTGCAATCATTACTTCAGGGCTGAACTTGAGTCAACTTTACCATGCTAAAACAAATCAGAACAACCTCAATTTTTCGCTATGCCAAGCCACATCCAATTATCCATCGGTCTGTCCTTCCCCCCCTCCATCTGAGAAACGGCTTGTTGTAGAGATATGAAGCAAACTTCACAGTGTTTTTAACCCTTTCGCGCCGGCGGTATTCTCATAGAATC
This sequence comes from Ladona fulva, assembly GCA_000376725.2. Classification (NCBI taxonomy): domain Eukaryota; kingdom Metazoa; phylum Arthropoda; class Insecta; order Odonata; family Libellulidae; genus Ladona; species Ladona fulva. The sequence goes on from KZ309424.1 coordinate 58,264, forward strand.
CTATCCATATTCTGAGGCTTTGGCAGAAAAAATATCTCTCAGACGCGAAGCACTCTTAAACTTCTGCCGGTGCTAGTTACCCTTTTCGGCCCTGTACAGCGGGGCCATAGGGAGGTTTATTGCGCCTAACGCAGCATGGGGCTTAGCAAAAGTAAATGTTGTTGCAGTTATTTTACTAAAGAATCATCTGTTGCACACATGGCCAATATGTCATTCGTGATGAAAATCTCGTACTTCGCTGATGACGTACAACTTTTAATCGAAACTCTACTGTTGATATTAAAATGTTTAGCAGTCTACCATAATGATACTGGAAGAGAGGCCCACTCGGGCCTAACCTCGCCATTAAAGGGTCTAATAATAATAATAATAATACTGAAACGTCTACTAATTTCCCTAAAAACGGTAATATGAACGCTAAAATTTCGTTTAATAGCTGTAAACTACTAGCAAAATATGAGATTCTCAACCCCAAGGGTATATTGACTGGAAGAGTAACAAATCATTCTTTAGCAAAACAACTGCAGTAACATTTATTTAACCGCGGCCCCATGCTGTGAAAGGAGCTGTGCATTAGGCCTAAGACCCATGAGGTTGCCTGGAGAAGGGTAAGGAAACCCGCAATTATAGCCAGAAAGGGGCCAAAAATATACCTGGAAGCTATCCTTCTCCTTGAAGAATAAGCTTGTATCTGCGTCGTCTATACACGACAGTAGGTCGTTAGCGTAGGGAAACCTCCGTCGTCTATAGACAACAGTAGGTCTTTAGCGGAGGAAATCGTCTGCCGTGTATACACGACAACAGGAGCGAAAGGGTTAAGAGGTTGCAAGCCTCAAAATATCTATTCCAACGCTCCTGTACAGCCAAGTGGGCAATTCGTTTGACTTTGGTGAAAGTGGTCCCATATTCAATTCTCTGTGGGAGCATTGGTGAAAAATGAGCTCTTAAGCACTTCTAACAATACTATTATTCCAAAATCTATTCTGAACTCTGAGAAGGCCTGGCCTTGAACCCAGAAGCTTATAATACCTTCCCATAAGAAATGTAAAGTTTGTTTTCATGTCTTGCAGACTGTTTCTTTTACAAAATTAAATTATAAATATGGTCATTTTCAAGACAAGTGTCAAAAGAAAGGAAATAGATCATAGATTTTTATTATTGCTTTGAAATGCTTTCTGGAATCAAACCTATAGTACCTAGAAGAGAAAGGAGAAAGAATCTCTGGGTTTGTGATGCCTTTCATTTAACAGAAAATGATAGAAACATTATTATTAAAAACATACAAGACTTGGAAAATTGTAAAATGTAGCATGTTTGGGGCCTTCTAGGTTCAAACCCGTGAATCCTAGGAGCGATGTCTCAATTACTCCTTAGCAAGATGGTTGGTGTCTTCCCGCAAAAAAAATTGTGAATTTGTCACTCTAATTTCAAGGCTAAATTACATTGGGAAGTATCTCAAAATATTCTCCAAGTTTCCTGTACATTCCTAATGGAGAAATATTTCATCCACAGCAGTATCTTTATTCCTTACTTAATCTATCCTATATGATTTTTTAGAAATCAGTTCTCTCTTAAAACTTAAGGCAGAGTTTCCCAAACTTTTCCTCCAGCAGAACAATTTATCAATTCTATGATATCAACGGAACACCTAGGTTACTTTTTCTTAATTCAAAACTGAAATTCATACAAGAATTATCATTCTTCGTAAGTTTCCCCGGAACACTTAAAAACTCTTCGTGGAACACTAGTGTTCCGCAGAACACACTTTGGGAAACCCTGACCTAAGGGATAGACTTAGATTTGTATGTCATCAATTCAATAAAATCAAATCATTGATTTTATAATTATAACTGATAAAGTGTTCCTTCAAACATTTAATTAGAGGCTAACTTATTTGAAGTTTATCCTATATCAATTAAACCACCTATTAAGTATTATTAAGTTATTAAAGACATACAATTAACACCTCATGGCTTAATAGACGCAGATTAATACAATAACAGATATGATTTTAAAAAGAGTTCAGTTCCTTGACAGGGATGTTTACTAGGAAATAAATGACAAAAACCAATAATATAAATGGCATAGAAATGTGATTTTGGAAAGTTTGTAAGATGAGTTATTTAATGTTACCTTAATCATGAAAAGGGATCTAACATTTACTAGGTTGAAGAACAAATTTTAATAAGAACATTTCTAAGATAAAACAGACATATCAAGCAAAATTCAAGAGTCTACAAATTATTAATAAATTTTAAAATTAAAGAAGGGGTGCATTCATTGTCAGATAACAATGGTTGACTAAATAAAAATATCATGACTTCTTATTTTCCACAACTAATTTTTAATGCAACCAGTTTCAGCCATACAGCCATCAGCAGGTAAACTACCAGAGATACTGAGAGAATGTATAGTGGGATGCTCAGTTTTGCAGGTAAGATAAGGAGTGGGGAGGGGTTGGTAAAGGTGATTTCGTTTGTTAAACTCAGTGGAGCCGACATAATTTCTATGAACTCCATTATGTCAATATCCATTGTTAATTCAGAACCGAAATTTAAAATATTTCAGAAGAATTGTTATACAGACCATATGATTCACAATGCTTCTAGACATCATTACTCCCACAAGCAGGTGGCATTTCATTCGATGATGTATAGACTCCTACATATCACCCTGACCACTGAGGCATTTGCTGAGGTGTTGAACACCATAAGGACAATAGCAAGCAATAATGGGTTTCCAAGAAAATTCATTGACAGACTTCTCAGAAAGAAATCTTACAAGATAGCTGCTGCTTCAATTTTCCCCTCATTATCCCTGGAAGAGTCCTCAAAAATAAGATGGGTTAAACTCCCTTTCTTAGGAATCTCCTACCGCTTACAGAATCTTTTGCCCCCAAATCTATAAGCTGGGTTTAATACCCAGAATAACCTTTCCAGGAATATCCCCAGTGTTAAAGACAAAAGGGACATTGGTGACCTGTCAGGAGTTTACAAGCTGGATTGTAACAATTGTTTGGCGTCCTATTTTGGACAGACTGAACGCAGATTGAAAGTGAGGACCCAGGAACACCTATGGTGCTATCGGCTGAGGAATTCTTCCTCCAACTTCTCCAACCACCTCCTGGAGAGCGGTCAGCGCTCCTTTATACCTAAACATCTACACAGGCAATCCAGAGGAAAGAAGCTGGATTGTTTGGAGACCATAGAAGTTGTGTTGGCTCCACTGAATTTAACAAACTAAATCACCTTTGCCAACCACTCCTCACTCCTTACCATACCTGCAAAACTGAGCGTCCCACTATAAATTCCCTCAGTATCTCTGGTAGTTTACCTGCTGATGGCTGTATGGCTGAAACCGGTCACGTTAAAAATTAGTTTGTAAAAAATACAAAGTCCTGATCTTTTCATTTATTCATGGCATTCAATCAGGTATCGTCCAATCACATTGAGTATAACCATTGTTGAATTGATCAATAACCCTTTAATCATATGGCATGTCGTTACATTACAATGTAGATGTTACTAGTAACACCAAGTCACATAGAACTGAAACTTAAAATCAATTTTTGGACGTGATTATCCTAAAGAACATCATGAAAATGCTATTCTCAACATAAAATATTTGTAAGATATAAACATAAACATGACATTTACAGCAAAATTTCAGCTAAACAACAAATACTTTCAGATTAGAATTTATTGTGATACCATATGATTGATATAGGATGCAATTGCTCTCACAATAAATGTTTTCATAGTTATCAAAACAACTGTAAAGAGTAGGAAATGGTTCAAACAAATTGAAACTTGGAAGGTGAATCAGGAACCAATTACATAAAATGTCTATTTATAATTCCTTAATAACAAATGAATACATTTCTGACAATACAAGCACTTGTGTTGACCTCTCATTTTCATGCTATAACTCCAAATAGAAATTTTTCACAAAAAAATTCCTTTTAGGTCACAGAGATCTGACATGGAAAACGGATAAGGGTGTTCACAGAGATCTGACTTGACTACTTAAGAGGAGTAACTCTGATGCAAAAAGGCAACTATTTTGAAACAACTCTACTGTTTGGAAAACCAGCTATTAGTTACAGCTCTATTCAATGAGCATCTGAGAACAATAGAAAGAAAGTATGCCACTATAATCTTCAAAATGACCTAGTTAAAAGTTTACCAATTCTGCCTCAAGTACAGCTAAACTTTGAACATCATAGCCAAAACTTATGATTTAAATACCCTGATAGAGGATGATATAGCAAGTTAAACTCTGATAAAAACAAATTCCAAGGATGCTGTAGATCCAGTAGAGTTTGATCAAATGAAAGAAGAGAAGTAGATTCATTAAACAATGATAAAGAATATTTTGCTCAAGAAATCAATAGAAGAAAATTATTGGTAAAATGACAGTGGAAGTAAAAAAAAATTCTTCTCAAAGAAATTCTGAAATGGCTAAGTAATTAGAGTAAATAAAACAACATTGTATTAAGGGCTCTTGAATTTGGACAAATAATTTACAGATGTTAACTGTTGAAAAATTGTTCTTAAATCTTCTAAATTTTGCCTCAACAAAATTTAATAAGTTACAATTTAAACTGTTGGAATAAAATTTTAAAGTAAATATAAATATTTACAACAGGACTAAAATAAGATATCTAAACATGTTTATAAATTATACTTTGAATAAAGAGTTACCTTACTATTTCAATAACAGAAAAATCTATCAGAAAGACAAAATAAAGAGTTCGTTATATTTTGAAAGAATAATTACAACTTTTTGAAGACTTTCATTACAATTTAATCATTATTAACTAATTTTTCAGCATCAATCCATTTAATTCTTAACAATTATGTTCTTTAGCTCCTATTACCAAGAAAGGTCATCCAAATAACTATATTTTTATTTCTGCAAATAAATTCTGCTAGCCATTGAGACCTATAAAGCTAGGCAAGATCAATGATAACATTTTTTAGCTTTTGAACAATTTCTCCCCAATATTTTCTCAGCTTTCATTATAATAATAGAAAGTTAAATTCTAATAGTGCAGTGGATTTCTACCAAGAGAATGAACATGTGCAAAGTACAATTAAAATGAGAAGAGTATCGAATTGCATGCTTTTTCTCAAAATCTGCCTAAGTGTACTAAATCTTATTCAATTGCTTTAATTGGCAAGGAAAGAGAAGCATATTTTCTAAACAGTATCTCCCACTAAAAAGGAAATGTCAAATTAAAGTGACTAAGTTTTTATACATTATAAACATTTAAAGTGTTAAAAATATTAACTACTTTTTATACTTACTTCCAGTTGATAAAGTTTTTGCTTGTAGTATGAATCTGTATCCTTACACTGCCACTGCATTGCTCTTAATTCAATAATTTCCAAGAGATGAAGCCTTGATACAACATCCAACTGCTCTTCCCTGCACCCGTTGCGAAAATTAACAAATGCACGGTCTAACTGATCTGTGGCAAAGTTTATGAAAGAAATATAAACAAATTATGGAGGAAATTTTCAATTAATTCATTCATGCAGGTGCACATCTATAAATGAACTGATTTTCCACACCCAGCAATGGAAAATGGCTAATTCAATTCAAACCTTCTCCATGATCTGAGACATTTTTGATGGTATATTGCACTGAGTGTGCTATTTATCATACTAGCATCCCCAAATAATGCTTCCCATTAGCTATGCTCCTCATCACAAATTACATGAGTTGGATTATTAACCCCTTAACATGTTAACTTGAATTATATAGACCAGATGAACATCAAAAGTATATGTTATGGGTTAACAGTAGCAGATTATGATTATGTATGCCATAAGTTAAATGGCTCAAAATGTAAGTAAAAGGTACCAATGTTATTCACTCTTCAACACATCATAATAAACAATTATTGGTCAGAAGAAAACTCCATAAACTTTCCAACTAGCAAAGCATCACTTAAAAAGGATAAACCATTTGACAGTTTAGAGTTTTTTCAAATTAAAACTGAAAGAATGCAATATGGATAAAGACTGAGTAATGCTGTAAACGAAAGCTCATCTTTTCTTACCTTACTCAGGTCTCACCAACTAACTTGATTAACTGACAGCCAGACAAAATAATGTTAGGACTAAATCCTGAGAATTGGATTTTCAGGTCATTAGCAAATTTAGAAGCTATGTGATGGCTAATAAAAAACAGAGGAGATATGATGCAGGACTAAGTAAAAAGTTTTGGAATACTGTAAGGCCCCGAGAACATCACATTAAGCTATGTCATGAAGACCATAAAATATATCAAACACATTAACAGTAGGCAAAACTATAATTGACCAGAAGAAATGAGAACTAAATAGAGGCATGTTCCTAAGTGATGGGGGTCAAGAAATAAATTATACATGATTGATAAGGAAAATTGCTATGATAAAGGAAAGGAAGGTAACTTAGTAAGTTGTAAAACCTACGAAAATCCCAAAGGAATAACAAGTGTGAAAAATAGCGACACGACTGGGACTCGAACCCAGGTCTCCCACTTTCCGGGCAGGTATTCTAACCACTGAACTACCGTGCNGGTTAGAATACCTGCCCGGAAAGTGGGAGACCTGGGTTCGAGTCCCAGTCGTGTCGCTATTTTTCACACTTGTTATTCCTTTGAAAATTGCTATGGTTTAAAAAATTAAACATTATGTAAAAACAAAGATTTTACTTATTGTTATAAATTAAACTGATAAAACCAACAATTTACACAACTGGATATTTTGTAATAAAACCACCCTTGCTGAATTTAAAGACCTAAGATTAATAGATCTAGGAAAATATTTGAAATACTGAATATACAGGAAATGTAAATTAGAAACAAGATAAACACCCAAAAAAATTAAAAAGCTATACATAAATAAAAACTGTTATATTTTCAGATGTAAATATCCAAAACTCACATCAAAGCAGCATGGGAAATCTACAATATTGGCTAAAGCAAATGGTATATTTAGGTTTAAGTTGAATCTGTCATTATTTACCACACCATTAAACTTCCAAAGCAAAGGATGTAAACTTTGAAAACATAAGTTATGGTATCACAGAAAAGGCTTTGAATTAGATTTTTTTAACAACTTATGGATAAAAACATATTTTGTACAAAGAAACTACTTCTTTAAAGTCATAAAATACAAAGATTTATCAAAATTAATCAATACGTAAACCATAACCTTAATCATCTGACAGCAACTGTATGACTTGGCTGTGAATTGATGGCACATTACGTAATTAACGTAAGTTAGTGAATCCTCCATAATGAAAATAACCATTGCAATAGTCACGAAAAAAGCTAATGACCGTGGAAAAATTGATTCTCAGCACTAAATACCCGCTTTAGCTTCATCAAAATTTATTATATTTACAGTCGAGGGATAATAAAAATGAGTATAATTAACTTTCTGATAGTGAGAAAAACATTCTATAAATTCTACCTACCTAAGTTTTAAAACAAATCCTACATGAATAAACAACAATGTCAAATATCATTAAAACAAGTCCATGGCAACGTAATTTTACCTTTGTAGATTGTTTCTAGCTGTTGACCATACGCCTTCAGATTACTGCACATATTTATTATGTTCGGTTGCAACCCTTGTTCTATATTGCCGTTTGCTATGCTTCCACTCACCATGTCGATCAAATGCATAATTTCTTCAACTTCAAAGGGGAATAATTCAAGTTACTTTAAACAATAAATAGACATGACAACAGCTTAGATATGAGAATAATGTCTAATAGCAACAACAACTCACCAGAATTTAACCTGACAGAAGATCCGTCAAATGTAGTGTGTCGATTTAGATTACTTAGTTTTAATGGTCTCGGTTTCTCTAAATTTCTCGTCGTTTTCGTCACTCGTGCCAAACTCTTAATAGACATTTCGTTCGATGTCTTAATCTGGGACAATGAGAAAAGACAAAGGTACATAAGTTAACCTACGTACACGTGCAGAATAAAATCGCATCTAAACATGTACATAAGCAGGAAATTATGAAGATATTAAAAGCTAATCATCCATACGACACGAGGCTCCTACCATCTAGAATAAAAAACTTATGTACAATGTAATAACTTCCTACTACTTCTGCCACTCAGACAAACTACGAGCTACATTCGCTACATTCAGATGGTACGTAGATGGCATGGAATGTTCTTTGCTTATGTGTCTTAGCGCCAATTTTGATTTTAGGTCCGACAATAAACTTACAAAAGCTGAAGATTTATAACCGTAAATAAGTTTTTCAGTGCCAATCGCCTTTATGTTCTTAACTCAATGGAATCAGGAAAGCGATTTCTGTCCGCCTATATATACAGTTAGTAATAGATAAGGATACCTCCCGTTACCTTGATTACAAGATCGAATACTCTATGTATAGCATAGTAATCTCACTTCCTGCCTCAAGATGAGTTCAAATTCCATAAGATGACCAGAGTTTCTAATGTAACTTAGCAAATAAATGTATGTGTACATATTCAAGTCTTTAATTGGAGTACACACTAGTAGAATTTTTAATATATAATTTCAAGATAAAATATTTTTTCAATTACTTCCCAGCTAGCACAGACCTGCTTGTTAACCCAAAATTGATGTAAGCATTATGTAAATTAGAGGGAAACAACTGTTGTTTCCCTGTATTTTACGTAATGCTTACATACATTTTGGGTCAACAAGCAGGTCTGTGCTAGCAGGATTGGTTTCCCAGGTAGTAAATTAAATTTGGATGGACCGGCAAACAATCATTACTTAATAAGATCACTCCAAACATACTTTATTTTGTAAGGCATCCCTCATTATCGTAAATTATTCGCATGCGTACGATATCTTAATGAAGAGTCGATTTTTTTACCGAAGCCATTATAAACGTGTAATTTCTTCGTATCTAGTAGATTTTATCTGTAGTAATTCCTCCACTTGATTTTTTAAGTTCCGTTTGTTTAAATAATCATAAAAAACGTGTTCCTCTAGAAAGCTCAAATATGTATACATTCTAAACTGTGATGAGGATGGATCTGTATTAACCTACTGAAAAAAAGGAGTAAATAATAGAAAAAATAAATTCTGCTGATGAAAATTCAGTGGTACAAAGCTGGAAGTGAATGTTCATGTAACGCTGCGGAAATATGGAAGACCACCGATCACGTGGGAATAGTATGTATTAGAAAGTAATAGAAATGTATTAACGGGCAGCAAAGGTGGCGTTCCGCGAATACCTAGCATCCGAGTTCCAGGTTGTATGGGTAAGCACCCGTTTAAAAGGTATTTCCCTTATTTTTGCAAGGCCAGAAATACATCTGTAGAAAATTTTATTTTGCAAAATAATATGCTTTGTTACTGAGCAATTGCTTATCAATGGGTACAGGAAGCGGGTAACTGGACCATGTGGGAATTTCGCATCCTTTGCTAAATGGCCTGTCCTTATCAGGAGTAAGCTTACTACGGGTGATTGAAGAAATCATGTAAAATGGCAGTACCAAAGAAATATGTGCAGCGTTGTTTGAAGAAAAACGTTTTAGCACCCAACAAAAAATACTGCATGAAAACTTTAGATATGGCGACCGTTAATGAGATGGAGGCAATGGAAGACCCTATAGTTCAAGCGGCCGCCAGTAGATGGCGCAAGATGCCAGTGTATTAAAGCAAAAGTAGCTTCAACTGCTATATAAGCCAATTTCCTAAAACAAATACTGAAAATTTCAATTGTTCTTTAATTCTGAAAAGGTTTCATAAGGTGACATGTGTAAAGCATGGGCGATTGAGCTAAAAAAAAGAGCCATGTAAACATAAAAAGAAGTAGCTGTGGTATGAGTTAATGCTAATTAATGAAGTTACACAATTCTTTTAACTCTGGGGATTGGTGAGCAGATTTATAACTTGTGCTGCCTAGCAGCTCTGATATCCAATAATACATATGGTACCCTAGTATTAGGTATAACATTCCAACTTATTTACCCTTTCTCACCCGATCTTCATTACTGATCATGAGGGTTTTCCTCTAAACTGAGTGAAGCCAACAGGGAACCCCCACTGACGGGATCAAGAGTGGTTCTCAGGTAACTCAGAAAAGTAATATTTGTACTGAAGAATGGGCTTAATTATATCAAAACAAATTTCCTGCCAAATTGTGAGCTTATGACCAGTATTATTTTGAATACTAATGCTGCACCATGCAGTTCCCTGGCTGGGGCACCAACTCACCACATGCACGAAGTTGAATACTAGTACTGCTGCCTAGCTATAAACCTGGGCACTGATTACAAAAGTTAACCATGTAATTCCCATTTATTTTACATTTTACAATATTTTATGGTTATTTTTTAGGCTTTCTGTTTATATTTCATGCTTCAAATTTTATCATGATAATCATTTATAAAAATTTATGATTGAATTATTTATATATATACTCAATAATACTGATTTACCATTTAAATTAGGTTCCATCATGCTTGACAGGGTTCCCCACCAAATGGAAATGTTGATATTTCATTTTAAGACGGCAGAAGAATACATAAGGAATTTGCACCAGAATAGAATTTACTGAGAAGTGATGATAATATCCCTCCTTATGAATTTTATTGCTAATAATTGGAAACTTCAAAATTTCCATAAATGTTGAGTAAAAATAATAATTATTTTCAAGATATTCTTCCATACCATGCATATAAAATTTCATTAAAAATGTATCAACTATAATTGAAACAAATTATCAGATAATATCATATTATATTTTTCAGGGCTCCTGGATAGCCAAGTGGGCAACATTCGACTTCGGTGAAAGCAGTTCTGGGTTTGATTCCCAGTGAGGGCCAGCATGTGAAACGACCTTACAAGTCAAAGCACTTTTAACAGTACTACTACTACTAATATCATGTTAATTGCATAAATAAGAAATATAATAAAATATTATTCTTGCCTTTAGGCTAAGACGGACCAGATGTATGCCATAACAGATACACATTTTTAATAAAGTTAAATTAGTTCCATCAAAGCTGACAGCAGAGTTTACTTGTAATTGCAATGAATAGAAAATAAGGCAAAGGATGCAGAAGATAATACATTAGTCAACTTAATTTTAAAAGAATTTATTTTAGCAACATAATTTACAATTTGATACCAAATGTATCTGCTTCAATTACACAACACATTCTAATATCATTAATGTATTTTTCCATTTTGTCCACAACCTTGTCTATCACTTTCATCAATTTACACCAGCTATGAGGTGGTATAAATTACACCAAATTACAACAACTCAAATGAAATTAATTTTATAAAGAGAGATTAAAATGACATACAAAATAAATTTTGATAATCCAATCCTTAACAAAATAATTCTGGAAAATAAAAAGTTTAAAATCATGAAGGTAATGAAACAACATCTTTAAAAAGAAGAAGACAATATATCTACAATTTTAATTTTGAGTCTTTAAATGAATATTTGATTCAAATATTACTTCATTAAATGTTTAAGGATGGATTGGATTGTCTTTGAGATACTTAAACTATTGCATTTTATAATATTTGAGCAATAATTTATATTGCATCATGGAAAAAAATTAACCTGGAATGGTTTTACGATAGCTTTGATGACCACATATAAATTAATACAAAAATAAATTTCAATCACTGGCACTGTCTTCAACATCTTGAAAATTACAACAAACCAATTACATAGAAATTATTCCAAATCAACAGTATCTGGAAATTAATTTTGTAAGAAGAACAAAATATCTTTGGACTAACACTAAAGAGTTTTTAAAGATTGATTCAAATCCTACATGTGAATCATTTCATGTATACAATTTCTATGTTTTACAAAAAATTATACCATTTAAAATTCAAACAATTCTGAAGATGGTATAACAGTATACCCTCTGCATAACAGAAAAAAACTAGCAGACATAAAGAAGAAATGTCTCAATTAATAAAATGCATCTATTAAGATCATTTCTATCTACAGAATGTATTTCATAAAAAAGCATATCTAAGGCTCCTCCTTTCTGCTACCATTTCAAATACTTCTTTCAATCTGAAAATGATTTATCTCACTTTCATGACTACTGTATATTCATAAATAAAAAGTAAAAAATAAATTATTTAAATTAGGAATCTATTTTGTGATTTTTGTGCTTACCAAACATTCAATATATGTAAAATTTCAATCCATTATTATGCATTTCTTAACATTTAAATGAATATAAAAATATCAAAAGTATTGAATATACAAATGAGTTTCTCATAAAAACAGAATAGAAACTCACTAGTAGTATGATACATCTTCCACAAAACAAAATTATGATTCACTGATTTACAACAGTTTTTATTCAGCTGTTTTATAATATATATGAGATCCTTAATACCAAACATGAAATTAAATACATCTCAATGGAAAGAAAAAAATGACATTCTTTTTAGTAATTTCTAAAATACAGAGAAACACATCATATTCCAAGGGTAAATAGTGGCTATCTCAGTCACACTTTATTAGTAAATTAATTATTTACAAAAGAGGAGGATCTTAAATTAAAAGCATTTTTGCTCATGAGAATAGCTGTAAATTATCAGGTAACCTCAAAATACAAACAAAGGCATCTGCATTTTGTAACAATATATTGTATTTTGATTTATTTCCAAAACTAAATCCAAGCATAAAATCACAGAGCTTCAAAGCAAAATATTAAGCTAACCAAGGATATGCATTTAAGAGTGTGGAACATACTATAAGCTACAAAAATTCTTGAAATCCAGCTCAAGATATCCTTACCTAATCGCCCCACATTAACAGATATACGATAAATGTATTGGCACACTTTTGGCAATCAATGTAAATTTTTGTGTATGATAACTTCTTTATGATATATAAGTTCATGAAGGAGCCGGAAATGTATTTAAAACTTTAAAATGGTTAAATCCCATCAGCCCAGGTATTGATAGGTAGCAGGAACTCCCTGTAATGAAAGAGGAGAAATCTTTACAAAATGGTTCAAACTCATTTATCACAATTAGTTTAATGGTGAGTAAAAATGATGGACGTGTGAGAAGAATGATGAAAGAGATAAGAAGAGATACAATAAAATTAGGAATGCTGGGAAGCATGGATTGAATTTGAAACGACATTAAGGCATTTGGGGCAAACCAAAGAAAAAAAATATACAACTGGATGTCTTTTCATATACTTATTCCTAATAAAATTTTTTAATTGAAACCTGTGTATATCATACACACCCAGTTTCCCTAACCACATTATATATGAATATAATGTTAGAATTCATTGATGCAGTCTGACACAAATGATGAAGAAAGACAACCAGTTGATATGAAATGGATGAATTGAAGTCATTCAAAGAGGAAGATGGCCAGAATAATACAGGTGAGTTCAAAGTAAGTTTGAGTGGCATTATCACTATATAATCAAAACTTAAAGAACCTATATATAAATCTAATATGTCCAAGCTCAACTTTGTGGAAGGGAGCCATACAAAAGAATAAAATCACTTAGCACTTCCTACAGAATATATTTCATGCAACTAATTTTGTCTACAAGTAGACATCTTCAGGCAGCTTTACCAACTTTTTCCACAACCTTTCACCTCATATCCTTACCCTACATTCTATTCTATTGACTCCTGTTTTTCCCTGAACCCCTCCTCATACACCCAACACCATTTTTCACCTTCACTCCTCTCCTTATATACTAACTTTTCTGATGTAAAGCTGCCTGAAGATGTCTACTTGTGGACAACATTAGTCATTTGAAATATATTCTGCGGAAAGTACCATGTGTTTTTTACTTCTTTAACCTATATATTGCAACAACCAAACATGAATCAATGAAAGAATGAGCCACTTATTATAAGCATGGTCACTGAAGAGGTTAGATATGTACTATACTTAGGATTGTTACTTTATCCTGAAAAATTGATCTAAATAATTCAACTTAGCCTTGTTTTGAATAATAATTAGTTAGATACATAAAAGAATGAAACTAATAACTATGATATCTCATGTATAAAAGAGTAGTATTTATGGATGATTTTGTAACACTGTTGATGTGTAGTTTAAATCAGTAGTAGTAGAGAATTGTTGTATTTGGAAAATTGTAGATCTAGTGGTAAAATCACAAGAAAAATCTGAGCTGATCCCTAGATATCATAGATTTGACTTCTGAAATTGTAAAAGAGGTCAATTCTTCCATATGATTGAATTGTGGTATGAATTTGAAAAGAATAATAATTTACTTCCCATCATAAGAGTGACAAAGAGTTTCTGTTGGTTATGAAAAGGCATGGAATACTATCAAACTGCATTATTACTTGTAATAAAGGTGTCCTACAATTTTATACGGCTAAGAAAATCTTCCTTTAGAAATGTGCATAAATTTCATTCTTTTGGCTAAAAACATATTTTTCTTTTGCAAATATATGGTAGAGGTGAGGCAATCTTGAGATAAGCCAAAAGGAAAAATCTATGAAAATATATCTCTTATCATCAAAATTTGTTTTTGGTACATATTTGCTAGAAATTGATAAAATATATAAAGCACAACAACTGTAAAGTAAAATTACACACACCTGGAGCTGGCGAGGATGATGCTTGAGGCGCTGAAGGTGGCAAGAGCGGCATAATAAATGACCCTCTAAAGGATAACACCGTTTATCTGGTTCATCGGTTAGTTGCATTCCACACTCCTGCTCAAATATTATACAAAGAAATAAATATTTGTACTCATAAGTATACTAGAAAAAGCATTTATAAATTACCCTCATTATATTATAACTACTGTTATAACCATACTTAATTTTTGACAATTTTAAATTACAATGCTGTTGCACAGAGATAGCTTTAAAAAAGTCTGTATTGAAATAAACATTCAAAAGGAATTAAAACTAATGCAACTGTAATAAATATTTGAGTCAGGGAATAAGGATAGGTAATATCATAGAACTACATAGCTTAAAACCTAATGATAACAGAAGGAAAAGTAAATTATATAAATCAGTAAAATATTAATTACAAACCTCACATATATAGCAGTCCACATGGAAGTCTTTATCCATAGATACTACTCGAACAGTTTCTTCTGTCCCCTGGATAAATAAAATCAGATTCAAACATCATAATACAGTAATTGAAATAGTATAATAGACTGACAACATTTCCATTTCAAAACCCCAACAATTACAATGAATTATTATCTTTATTTCTGTCTGCCAATTTTTTACTTGGTTGTGAATTTCAAATTTTATAATATACATGATTACTTGCAACAAAGATATTACACTTCTTTTTTCTGCTAAATCTGTCACAAAGAA
Organism: Ladona fulva; assembly: GCA_000376725.2. Taxonomy (NCBI): domain Eukaryota; kingdom Metazoa; phylum Arthropoda; class Insecta; order Odonata; family Libellulidae; genus Ladona; species Ladona fulva. The sequence continues at coordinate 73,608 of KZ309424.1, forward strand.
TTGGCCATAAAAGCTGATGCTTTAAGATCTTAAATTTCCTCACTAAGGATTTGATTTTTTAATGCATATCTATAAAGATGACTGGAAGAGGTTTCTTCATTTTATTAAAACACAAAGATACATTCCTAATCAGAATATCAATTCCTTCTGATGAGAAAGACAGACTACTGATATTATTTTCGTGATAAATCAACCCATTCCAAATTTTCTCAACAGACAAGCAGTACAAAAGTTTCTAACTATGCAAAATTAATTGATGATCAGAGGTAACTTTAGTACTTAGCACCATGAGCATGGGGTATCCACGTTTCCTGAAGTTTGAGCAGAGAGAAATACATTGGTGAGAAGGTGTCCAACTCAAGCTGTAATAGGTGAAGTTTACCCACCACATTATACACCAGCACTGCTTTGTTAAGATTTTTGATTTTAATCCTTTGCAATTTTACAATCTTTTTCAAATACACGTTCCAAAACACTTTACTCTTCTTGAAAATAACAATGTTGAATGTGATAGTGACAATCTCATGAGAAACAAAATTTGAAGGTTTGCCAATAAGTTTAGCATATCCTAAATGTACGAAAAATAAGTTTTCAAGTAAAATTCTAAAATAAAAGTATTCAGGGAATAATTTAATATCCTGGGTTTTCTATCAGTTGGCATAGATAACAAGCTATATTATTATCTAAGGCAAAAAAACTGGTGACTCTCCAGTATCTATCCTTTTTTCATGACCCATCAAATTATAACCATCAAGTCCAATAATCAGCACAAATATTTGCCAGCAATTATGGCCAAGCCTTTACCACCAGATTATAAATATCCTCTTATATGAGAGTAGTACTCTTTTATGTACAAATATTCATGATTTTAAAATTCAGAACTTAATTTTCTTACCCAAAAGATAAAAATCAATACAAATAATGCATGATAAAGCAGAAGATTTATAATTCTGCTCAACCCATGACTGAAGGGAGACTATTAAATTTTCAGTTATATATTAAAATATTTTAATCGACAATTATAAAAATATACCTTAACATGAACTTTTTAAAAATTTAACTTAGAAGAGTTTACTTGAAATTTGGTTTAAACAAATTATGATTTATGAATGGAAAGTTTACAAATGACCATATGCATTTAGCTTTTATAAATCGACACTGGAATCAGATATTGATTTATTAAGTAAAATTCTGTGAAAGCACAATGGAAATTCAATAAATTAGATGATAAATATATCTCAAATCATAAGTAAATATGGCCTTTACAAGCTATTTTACTCATCCTGCTTGCTTTAGTAAAGACAAAAATAAAAAGAGAATAATTTTCAATTTGTAATGTATGTTTTCCATATTTTCATAACACAACTATATAGAATTAACAAACCGCAAATAATTTGATATAAATTTTGATTTTCTTTTATTTTTCTAACCTAAAGCAAAAATTGATGGAGTGGATTTAGCAGTTAGTGAATTTTTCAACTGACAATACATAAATAAACCAAAAATAAAACATGTATAAAGTGTACTTTGCTTTTTATAACAGGGAAATCAAAGTGACAGAAAGCTTAAGCATTTTTTAAACTCATAACAGCCTCTCTTCTGCCCAAATCCAAAGCTGAAATTCTAATATACTTGTTTTGCTCTAAGCAGCTACAAAGTAGGTAAAATGACAATGCCATGCACCTGTATCTCCAAGAAAATCCTAAATCCAATAGCTTTCATCATGTTTCATCAGTGATGAGCAAGCTTGAAACATGGTAGCATACTGCTATATCTTGCAAATATTTTGATCTTATTGTTACTATGAGTTTTAAAGTAACCTTTCATAGCAGTGCAAGAATTTACCTAGATAAAATGTCACATAAATGTTTTAAAATAATCTGCAGAATATATTAATTTTTTTTGTAAGCAAAATGCAGCAGGTCAATAAAAGCAAATAAGCATATAAGGCTTACAAAAAGCATGCAATGCTCTGATGGTAAATCTTAAGGAGAATGAATGGTGCAAAAATATTCGATGTGATGATTAACAGGTTTATGGATAGTACCTCAACTGGAGTGATTCCTTTACCACAAGCAGCACACTTCGGCGCAAACATTCTGTAAAGGGAAACAGAGAGAAAAATGCATTTGGAAATGAAGCAAAATGAGTGAAGACCAGCTAGGATGGAAATCATGAGGTAATTCTCACGTTGGCCCTTACCTGGCCATATATATTGTAAATCAGGCATCACCATTAAGTGTCAAACTTTTGTAAATCTAATGAAATGAAAACAATAAGCAATAATAAATGCAGAATTCTGACAAATTGTTACGGTGAGAAATATTTCAACTGATTACAAAATCATAAAAGATATGTCAACAGGCACAGCACTGGTGAAAATGATTTAACTATAATACTTTTTGTAATAAAATACAAAAAAATTTACAAGGGAAACTTAATTGTGATACCATGTACTTTTTTAACATCAACAAAGATTATAAAATGCACAATTGTTTTTGCAAATTTACAAACTGTGGGTCTCTAACTTTTCCTGGCATGTGTTTCTGGTGAAGTAAGCAAACTTGACTCTTACTAAATGAGCTATTGTTTAGATAAGAGAAATCTTTGTACATCATTTGAGATGACATATTTATATCAATGAAAATGAATTCAACATCTTAACCATTATGAATTCTGTTTCAGTTAACTTTATGGCAATTAATGACCATGCACTCATAATGTAAAAACAGGACAAATAATGTGGTTTAATAAAGATGTAAAACTGCAATATTTATATCATGAAGAGTTAGATAAATTAGAAATGCAACTTGAAATACGACATATTCTTGGAATTTAGTGAAAGTGTTTTCAATGATATATTTCATCACAAAGCAAAACTTCAAAGTAATTGTTAGTCATTAAGAATAAACATTCCAGTGTTAAAAGGCAGAAAAATGTTAAGGCCCCAATACCTCAAGTTATAGAAGTAAACCATAAACTCATTCATATTATTCAAAAATATGTATTAAAGATACATTTGTTGTATACTAATAAGCTAATTTTTCAATAATTCATAATAGGGTCTGATAAAATTACATTATCATTCAAGAATTAAAAATACTTTTACTTGATGGACCAAGTAAATTATATAGTACATATTTAAATGATTTGTATAATACTTAAGTCTTCTTATATAATACCAGAATGACATGAGGAAGTAACTTATGGTGAAATTGCTGGGAGAGTATTTATTTCTTATTATATCTCCCATGCTGCTGTTGGAATCTTCTTTAAGTAAGTGATATCACTGCTTTTTTCTCTACATATTTACTTATGGCACCTTACTTTATGGCCCAAACTGACTGAATAATGTATCTAAAAAACTAACAGTAAAGTTAGTATAACTCATACCAAATGCTTATTAGTAAACTTACAAATCATATATAACTCATAGAATGCTCTTGCACAAATTACGCTCATCTACAATTTCATTTAGAAAGTGTAGGTGATGCTAGTCTTCTTGTTAATGAAAATCAGCATATACGTGGCACAAAAGTAGTTAGAATTTTAAGAAGACAGACATTACAATGGAAATGAATTCTTCCAATACAATGATTCTTCTTCCAGAGATGATTACTCTAAGGTAGAGTGATTATGACAGCAAAGTGAAGTGAAGTGAAACAGCAAACTACGGCATCAAATGAATAAGTAGTAAGTATCATCATCATTGGTTTTCTGTCAAATGGCAGGTCCTTGGCGTCATTGATTTTAAAATAATTTCCTTCCTAAGGCTTTAGCTTTAAATTTTGCATATCCCTCTCTTCCTTTCATTTCATCCAAAAGCTTTCTTCTCCTTCTCTTCATCTTTCCCTCCACCGCTCCCTCTACTGCCATTTTCAATAGTCCTTCATGCCTTACGTGGTGTCCAATCCAGTTTCTCTGCCGCTTCTTAATAATATCCATCAATATTCTGTCTTCTCCCACGTGCTGCAGGACCTCCTCATTCCTTACCTTATCACTCCAAATTATACCTTCCATTTTTCTCCATGGCCACATTTCAAACGCCTCTATTCTCTTCCTGTCCGCTTTCCTAATCATCCACGTTTCAGATCCATACAAAAACACATTCCAAACGTAGCATTTCATCAACCTCTTTTTTAATTTCATATTCAACTTGCTTTTCAATGACCTTTTCATCTTGATGAATGCCGTCTTTGCTATTCCTACTCTTTCTTTAATTTCTTTTAAGCATTTCCGGTCACTTTCAACTACACAACCAAGATACTTGAATCTCTCCACCTTCTCTATGTCCTCTCCGTCCAAAACCAATCCTATTCTTTCTTCACATCCTATCTTCATGGTCTTTGTTTTTCCTTGTTTATCTTCATTCCATATCTTTCTCACCCTACATTAACTCTGTCCATTATCCTTTTCAACATCTCAGGATCCTCGGTGATCACTACCATATCGTCTGCAAACTTGATACATTTTAACCTTTTGCCCCCAACTTTTGTTCCTGCATTTTCATCTTCTTCCAAACTTTCCTTCTCTTCCAATCATTTCTTCTAAATACATGGTAAACAACGTTGGTGACAGACAGCATCCCTGTCTAACTCCTCTCCCCACATTGCACCATTCCCTTAAACCTCTGTCAAATCTCACTGCCACTCGTTGATTCTTGTACACTCTTTCAATCAATCTCCTCTCTCTCGGATAAAGGAAAGGAAGGTAACTTAGTAGGTTGTAAAACCTATGAAAATCCCAAAGGAATAACAAGTGTGAAAATTAGCGACACGACTGGGACTCGAACCCAGGTCTCCCACTTCCGGAAAGTGGGAGACCTGGGTTCGAGTCCCAGTCGTGTCGCTATTTTTCACACTTGTTACTCCTCTCTCTCCATTCTATTCCCTTTATTTTCATTATTTCCATCAGTTTCCTCCAATTTACCCTATCTAATGCTTTTTCAAGGTCCACAAAGCATAAACATAACCCTCTTTCTCTCTCCAAATATCTTTCTCCAATTATTCAAAAAAGTCCTACTGCATCTCTTGTACCATTTCCTTTTCTGAAACCGAATTGTTCCTCTCCTATACCTTTTGGCTTAGGGAGTTTCCAGCAAGAGGTGTCAGAATAGTTACCACAGGGATAACTGGCTTGTGGCAGCCAAGCATTCATGGTGACATCACTTTTTGATCCTTCGATATCAGCTCTTCCTTCCGCTGCGAAGCAGAATTCGCCAAGCGTTGGATTATTCACCCACCAATAGGGAACGTGAGCTGGGTTTAGACCATCGTGAGATAGGTTAGTTTTACCCTACTGATGAATAGTTGTTGCGATAGTAATCCTGCTCAGTACGAGAGGAACCGCAGGTTCGGACATTTGGTTCATGTACTCGGTCGAGCAGCCGGTGGTGCAAAGCTACCATCCATGGGATTATGCCTGAACGCCTCTAAGGCAGAATCCCATCTACTGTTCATGGTAACAAGTATATGGTAGGGTTTAATTCATGAAATCATGAACATGATACCTAGGTACTATGTAAAAAAACTTTCCTTTTGGTAATAATTAAAATTAATTTGAACTGGAAGAAATAAACATATAGTAAAGGAAGATATAAATGATTTTCTAAGAGTACCTTCACAGCAGCATGGAAGTAATTTTGCATAGATCTTGCTTCCTCCATTAAAACCCATCTTCCAATAGCATCACTCAAAAGTTCCTTCAGCATATAGTGTGTATCCTAATAATTCTATTCAGTATGATTGAGACCAAGATTACATTTATATACTATCGGAGCTAAGTAACTACTAGATGTCTAAAATATCATTCTTGGAAGACTACATACTGTTATTGTATGAACAGTATATTTTACACATCAGATCCAGAAGTATATTGCAAATCTCATTTTAAAAATTTAACAGCAAGAACTCTTTGAAATTAGTAAACTTACAAAGAAAATAAATTGAAAAAGGACTTTAATTTTTCTTTGTTGTCAAATCAGTTATATGAGTAACAGTATGTGTAACTTTCTACAAATATATAAAAGTTTGTATGAAAATAATGTACCTTAATTTTTTTCTAGACAATTACTTTTACTTTTAAGTAACAATGAATGAAACATGTTATCAAAATTTAAAAATTTTGCAGAAGAGTCGTCATACTGTAGACATAACTGATTAAAATTTTTTTTACTTCTACACAACTTCTTAAATAATGTCAGGATTTACTAATTTTTACTTTCACTATACAACATATTTCTAATCAATCAATGCTTTCATTGAGAATTGAACATCTGATCTTCAGCTACACTATTTAACTTTGCAAATATTTTCAATGTTTTAACCCCTTCTAATACACAAAATAAATTGGGTATTAATAAAAATACAGAATATAATCACATTCAAGGGGAATAATGTTGCTTTTTGTAAGAATCAAATGACAAATGAAGCAGTAAATATCATAGGAGTATATATAGCTGAATTAATTTATTTGATGAAGAATATCAATAGAAAATTATGATAAGTGAAATAATAAGTACCAAGAGCCATTGAACTAATGCAGAATATCCTCAAGACTGGCCGAAATTAAAAATTGATAAATGATCACTAATATCCAAATATTACACGCAAAGTTTTCACAACTATCACAACAATATAGCTGATTTAAGTTATTTGATATTATTTCTCCAAAATAAATGCAGACATTTTTAAGTAAGCATGAATCAGGTATTACTTTTATAAAATTAAGTGTTTTGTAAAATGAAAAATAATTAAAAGAATCATCAGGTAGAGGCAACATGAAGGTGAAACCTTGTTTATGATTTTTAGTCAGAGATATACCATGTTTGTTCTCCCTTAAATATATTGGCATAATATGATTTCAAAGTCGTTGAGTTTTTGATCTGATAACATCACTTCACATATCCAATAATTATTTGATTTTCATGCCAAGTAATCCTCTTTTAAAAACTGCATTTATAACCTCAGTGATGAACATAACCGCAGTCATGAAACATGGAGGATGGTAACATTTTAATGATCCAAAATACAGAAGTGTATGCCTACCAATTACCTAAGTGATTCTTACATTCATCCTACATTATCTACAATAAAATAAAGTTGAGTATATGGAAAGACATTGATGACAAAGAAAACAGTTCCTACTGAATAAATAGCACAAAAAAGTTCTAAGGAATTTCAAGTATAAGGCATAGAATAACTGTAAATCAAATTATAAAAGAATGCCCATGGTCAATAACTCAAAACAATTCAAGGATAGGTTCAATCATAAGTACTTCTACAAAATTTTATCTAATTGCTGATCCATATCTAAACAATGAGAGTGTCTTTTACCTGGGAAGTTTCTTCCTCCAAATTGATTTATTAAATTAGGTTATGATTCCTTATTAACAATAGATTGCCCTATTACACAGACTGGATAAATATAAGTATACAGTTCTAAACCTAAAAGAAAAAAGTTATGTATACTATACCTGTGATAATCATTAACACAGTATATTTTATTGTCCACATCAACTGTAAAAGGGACACCATCTAAACACTCATTACATACACAGCACCGGAAACATCCAGGATGATATGATTTGCCCATTGCTTGCAAAATCTGAAAAAAATTAAGTATTTAATTAATAAGATATAAAAGCTAAATATTGTATATACTGGAAACACTGAACTCAAATTTATAAAATTATACTATGAAATGTGGCAAAAAGGTGGTTCAATGAAATTATAATTAAAAACTTCTAATTTTAGAAGTGGAACTTGCTTAACATACTTGGAATAAACAGCAGTAAATTATCAATAAAAAAGCAGGAAATCAGTATTACAAATGACTACAACTACAACTTCTATCACTACTGAATGAAAGAGACTGGATGGTCGAAGGAATATCAGTTATTTCATCACTCAGAAATAAAGTTATGGAGGAAATGGAAACTTTATTATTTGACTAATGACATGTAACTAAAAGGAGTCTATCAATCCATTTTTTTTATAAAAGAAACTTTTCAAAATTTCTGAATCTGAGAACAGATTAATTGATTTACCAAAAGATATAGAGGAAAACTGGGTTTCCAGATACAAACTTTTTAAAACATGAAGCTTGAACTAGTAACTGCATTTTCTGTGTTTTAGGAACAATCTTACACTGAAAACACACAAATATTTCATCAATAAATTTGCCACATAATGGGTACACATAACAATAAGAAAATTGCTTAACAAAGTGAGCAAAAAATGATTTTTCAAAATTTGGGGAACATAATCTTATAAGAAAATAAAATTTTATACTTTACCCAAATATTTAAAATTAAGAATATTTTAACTTAAATAATTTTACTTACCATTTCCATTATTAAGTGACCACATATTGCACACTTTTCTGCAGTCTGCTGGAACCCAGAATACTGAAAATATAAAAATTAACATAATTAACTTGGATAATAATATCTCATTCTAGTACTATATTTTCTTAAACTCTTTTCTTTGACTTTCATAATAAATTATATTCTTGAGAACATGTCATGAATCTACATATTGTATAATGTATAGGTCAAACTTCCATACTAATTCAAACTTTTTCAGCATTTATTTGGATGTATGTATGATGTGGCACTAACTGCCAGAAAAGTTAATAAGCACAGCATGTGACTGAGGACACAGAAGTAATTCCTACCAATCTGCTTTGCATAATAATGAGTTATGATTCTACCGTAGTTTTGTTATTACAACTGTTTTACCTCTCATTCACCTTACTAATGAATACTATCTATTTTCACTTGTAATGTATACTGTGCATGTTCATTTTTATGAACTTTTGTATAGATAAGTGCATGTTAAAAAATTCTGTAATATAAGATAGAAATGACAAAAAATATCATAAGATATATATCATTAAGATTCAGATCACTTTAATTTTCATTGCAATGAGTAGCTGAAAACAAAACAAATATTCCATGAGGGTTCCACTAAACAAAATATACTTTCTTAAAAGGTTTCTCACCGAGTCTAAAAATACTAATCATCATGCAAAAGCAATGATACTCCACAGACAGAACTAAAATAGCTAGGACCCACAGTTTTCTTACATAACATGCTACTTAAGTATGAGAAAATTCTGGTCAAATAATTTGTTCATAAATATTCCACAGCATTTTCTGTAATACCAAAACAATGTTTATATGGCTGAGGCTTTTAGAAGCAGAGTAAAGTGCAAACAACTTTCTCATAGGAAGCCATCTTTGCTCTTGAAATGAGGACTTATATCTATAATGAAAAGGAACACAGCTGTGATAATACATTAAAGTTTTGAGAAAAGGTCCATTAAGCTGTAGTTTGGAAGCAAACTAGCCGATAGAAAATTCAAACCAAACCAGCAGGGGTTAGGGTTCACCATGGTGGTGCATGAAAATACTGTCCTCAATATGTATTTCGACAACTACGTTGTCATCTGCAGGAGAGAAGATAACCAATGGGGGGTGGTGTGGGATATTTATGCTTTTTGTGGTGTGACGTCATCTTAATTTTGTGGTTATTTTCTTGTAAAATGCTTCTTTATTTGATTATTTTTAAATTGGGCAATGTGCCTTTGAATCTGGTTTCTATTTTTCTTCTAGTCTGTCCATAAGAGACTGTCACAATCTTGACATGATATTTCATAGATGCCTGATTTAGTTGATGTTGGAATTGCATCTTTAGGATTTGAAAGAGGACATAATAGTTTATTACTATTGACAAATATTGGGGTGAAGTAGAATTTGGAAAATATAGGTTTAAGTTTAGTGTTGATTTCTGATGCGAATGGTAGTTTTATGAATTTGTGTTCTTTTTTATATGGTTTTTTAAAGGTTGTCCGTTGATTCAAATTTAGCTTGTGCTTGTTTTTTCTCAAAATGTATTGACTACAAATGTGTTGTAGCCATTTTGTTTTGCAATATTTCTGATGTGATAGTTTTTTATTGAAGTCTTTCAGTGATAGTTGTATTTTTAGAAATCTATTTATCATGGAATGGAATGTGATGCTAACTCTTGAGATATGTGATGGATAGATTTGTATGGTATGGATATATCTATGTGGGTGGGTTTTTGGTAAACAGTAACTTCAGTTTGTTTTGTGTTCTCTTTATTTTTAAATCTAAGAATGATAATGTGCAGGTTGTTTTCTCTCCAAATGTGAATTCGATGGAGTCGTATTGTTCATTTAGTTTCTCTAAGAAATCTGAAAGGTTTGTTTTTAATGGGTGAAAAATATCATCAATGTATCTGAACCATATATTAGGAAAATATTGAAAGCTTTCTTTGAAAGTACATAATAAATAAGTTGGCAATGAATGGTGATAAGCAATTTCCCATCACAGTTCCACTGGTTTGTTTATAGAAGTTTCCTTCTACTTGAAAGAAGTTTTGATTCATGCATATCTTTGTCAGAAGAATTTATTCTTAGATTGACTCATGGTAGAGATTTTTCTCTGAAAGCCATTGCTTGAGGAATTGATACATGATATCTTGAAGGATGCTGAGAAAAAGAGATTTCAAATAAAAAAAATTAAGACTGTTACATTTCGACTAAACTCTCTTTTAATAACTCAACTATTTAAGTTGTTTTTGATGTGAGACTGTTGGTTAAGAGGTCATTGTTTAAACTGTAGGTTGGAGAGTTGATAGAAGAGGTGATTGGTCTTAGTGGGGGTTCTTCTTTCTATATTTTTGGAAGGCAATATATCCTTTGTACTACTGGATAGGAAATGTGAAGTTTGAAGTTTAGAGGATTTGTTATCAAGTGTTTGCATTGTTTCACACTTTCTTGGAATTGACTGATATGGGCCCTTCCTATAACATCTCTTTATCTTTATCAAAATATTGCTGTTTTTCCATGATCACTACTTTGTTTCCTTAGTCCTCTTTGAGGTAATGACAATCTTCTTTGTTTAAAGCCTTGATAGTATTGTATTTTTAGTTTGAGTTTCTTGTGTTGATATAATGTTTTACGTTTTCTTTTATCTGTAAGCATGATGAGTTTCTGATAATGCTTTCGACATTTTCTGGTTGGAAGAAATTCTTAATCGAAGATTTAATAACAGTTATCAATTAGGAAGAAAAAACAGGAACAACTTTTCACTAGGAAACTAATTCCGTGTTTAATAACAACTATGCATATTACACTAATAGATACACGACATGTTTCATTGGTTAAGCAACATCTTCAAGTGACAGGCCATCCTAAGCAACCATACCAGAGCCAGTAAAAAGGGGGGGAAAAAGTGGGGGAGGAACACAAAGGACAGAATGGGTGAAAGGCAGTATTCGCAGAAAAACATTAGCTTGGAGGAAAACTGGAAATTGGAGACGCAGGAAGGTGAGGAAGAGTTGCGGTTAGTAACGGAGAGGAGGAAGGAAAAATATATTCATTGGTAAGGGTATATTTTGGATTGAGGCTTTTTTGAATTATCTCCATTTTTTCAAGGATATTAAGTCGACTCCCTTTCTTTGCTAAGTGTAGGATTTTAGGTTTAAAATCGGAGGAATGATTAGCAGATAAAAGACGATTCGCAAAATGCGAATGTTGAGAACCATTTTGAAAACATTTTTTTTCCTGGTATGGATTACCACAAAGTAACTCGCAGTTCGGTGGATTTTATTCAGTTATCAATTCCTCAACAGCAGGTTTTTCGTAAGGAAGAGTGTATTTGAGGCCAGTTCACGACCATGAACCATGTATGTTCTTCCTTGTTGAAAGTTGTACTGGATAAGTTAATAACATAGTTAACTGTCGCAAGGAAGAATGGACATGAAGAAGAAAAAAAGAAAAAAAAGTCTGACGGGACCGGGAATCAAACCCGGGTCTCCCAATTGCCAGTCGGGTGCTCTGTCTGTTGAGCTATCCCAGCAGAACATTTCTCCAAGCCATTCGGGATACTTTGTGAGCAAGGACGTTGTGAGTTCGTCCACATGGTGGCATTGTTCGCGGTCTGTCTTCATTGAAGTATCGGCCACACAAAGTGGTGGAAAGTAAACCCCCTTCTGGTTGTAAACAAAGGAAAATGGGTAAGGGTGACTTTGCGCAGGATGGGAACACTCTCCCTAATTGGCTATTTGGATGGTCCACAGTAAATGCTTAAAGTTTAAAAACACTAACATATACCCTCATGATCAAAACAACCTCATAATTTGGCTTCAGAAAGATTAAAAATAGAGCTCACCAGATAATCCTCTTCACAGTAGACCCTACCATGGACATTGTAAAATGCTTTCCCTCTCAGGGCACGTCCGCAAGAGCAGCATATGAAACAGTTTGTATGATATAAATTCCCCATTGCCTGACATGCTTGCCCTGCTCCGGTCACTCTTTCTCCACATGTGTGGCAAAGGCCTGTAATCATAACAAAATCATAATATTTTAGAATAGGACAACTAAATGTAATGTTTAATTAAAACAATGAACAGGAAAGGCCTTAATTTATGTGATCAGGAACATGTTTGACTGGTTTAAAAGGGAAAGAAAAGGCAGAAGAAATAGAAAGAAAGTTGTCAAATTGTGGAAAAGTACGTTTTTTATTTCCTTATTTTTAAAGTGAATTAATTCCATCAAAAATCACATTAATAATTTAAAGTTATTCCAAGAATTTGTAGGAATATGAAACCGGCAGAAACTATGGAAAAGAAAGTATCACAAACATTGCTAAAAATATCAAAAACAATAGCAGAGAGCAGTATTTGAGCTATGACTTTTACACTATTATCATTAATAAAGTCCTATTATTTTAAAACACTTATTCATTATCTGAAATGTTTTACACAACTATTCATATGTGAGTGAATTCTTTTATTATCATCTATTATATTGACTTATCAGTCACATTACTAAATATTTTTGTCCATCTGTTTTTCTTTTTACATTGTTTCATGTAAAATACATTGAATTTGTTTTTATATGTATGTAGCATCTTTGTAAAAGATGCATCCATATTTTAGGCGTTTACCACTCAGGTCTGCTGTTGACCACTCCCTTTTTAAATCTCAGCTTAACTACTAGTAAGTATTCCAGATACCAAGAACTCCTTTTTGTGTTTGTTTTCCTACAGGGATGTATCTTTCCCAAAGAATAGACAAGGAATTTTTATACTTAGTTGCTTTGATCTTTCAAAAGTTATCCCTTTCTTTCTAAATTCTTAAAGACTAACTAAACCTTCAGGATAAGATTCTAAAGCAGTGGTTGCCAATCTTCCAGAACACTAAGTTCACAATTTTAAATTCTGCAGACCACCTATATAAGCAGGGGAGGAACGCATGATATACATGCTTGAATTTAGACAAAGAAATGAAGGAGAAAAAGTCTGCCGTAGCCAAGAATAGAACCCGGGTCCCGCAATTTTCGGGCAGGTGCTCTTACCTCTAAGCTACCATGACCGAACGATCTCTCCCTCAATTTCAAGCGCTATGAAATTGAGGGAGAGATCATTCTGTCATGGCACACAGAGTACCTGTGTCGTAGCACACAGAGTACCATCATAGCGCATGAAATTGAGGGAGAGATCATTCTGTTGTAGTAGCTGAGAGGTAAGAGCACCTGCCCGGACCCGGGTTCGATTCCGGGCTACGGCAGATTTTTTCTCCTTCATTTCTTTGTCCAGACCATCTATATATTTAAGGGTGTAACATATACAAAGTAACTATGCCATCATAGTTGTAACGTGATTGTAGTTGCTCGCTTACCCTGCATTGGTGCATTAAGAGGCTTTAGAATATAATGAAAGGGTATAAAGACATAAATTGCAAGTCATGTCCTACTTTTTTCACGACCACCAAAAGCTCCACACTGACCATCGGCGGTCCGCGGACACCGGTTGAATACCGTTGGTCTAAAGTGATACGGGTTTACAGGGGTAACTGAAACTTGATACTCACAACTTGAAAGAGGTACAAGTAGCGGAGAGTTAGAGGGGGAGGTGCGAACAGCGACTGAGTTCACGGAGGCCCTCCCGTTGGAGACCCATTCGCCCTCCGGCATCGTGGACACACTTCTCTGAAATCCCCAAGCCAAGATTTTTTTTCCTCCACGTCGACATCACCCAACTCATAAGTTGGCAAATAGCGAAAAGAAAAAATTCCCTCCCGTAAAACATAAAATTCGAGAGAATTCTCCGTAAAAGAAAATCGCTTGGGATATTAAATGGGATGAGAGCATTTTCTTTCAACACAAGCGATGCACTACGTAACTAGAACCTAAACAGATTTTCAGCGTCTTAAAAGAGGAATTTGATTTCAATGGAGAATAAGGTATGAAGAGTTCTTTACTGAGAGATTTATAAATTTCTTCGCTAATTAACGTCAACTTTCTCGTTGGAACGCTCGATGAAAAGGTAGTCAACACTATGTCCATCGAACTATCTCTCAAAAAAAAAAAACCTGACTATCAGCCTTTAGAAGCCTATGGTTTATATCTTCAGAAGTTGAGACACTTCTCGCTGATGATGGTTCACGAAGCAAACTAGGAAAGCATCAATTGCATTCAGAAAAACTTCTACTCCGGTAATGTTGAATACGATCAACCTTCTGACCCCTTGACCCATAAAGAAAAGGAAAAACACAAAAGGGATGGGAAGAAGTGCAGAATGGAATGGAGATGAGAAGGTTGGGGAAATCCCTCGTTGAACAGAATTCAACAACTTCCTTTTACAATAACTTCCCTATTCAGCACCAATACAACTTGTAAACAAATGCACAAAAGATCGCTTGATCAAGTAGATTTGAACACATTTCTCACGTCCCAGTCCTATAGAAAGCCACCGACAATCCGTTTCGCAGCACCCCAGCGAATGGACCTCCGGGAAAGAAGACGGGCCGAATAGACGACGCGCTGTCACCCCCTTTCGTCCTCCCCCTCTCTCCCGGCGACACCACCGGACGAAGACCGGCTTCCCTCTTCTCCCTCGCCGCGGACGTTATATAGACGACTCTACAAACCCGCCTACACGGAGCGCGGAGAGAACCTATTGCCTCCGCAACCGAAAGCCAAAAGCCGGCTGCTAGGGGAGGCGAGGTCGACCTCTTTCCTCCCTCTCACATCCGCGTGGAGCGACGTCCTTCCCCGAACGACTCTTTCAAAGATACGCTTGAGCCTCTCTACAGGAACACCCGCACCTATACAAAATCAGCGAACAGCAAAAATTTGAAAGATGCAAGGGTTAAAATGACGAAGACAAATGGAAAATCTGGCTATGGAACCAGGCATGGCGACGAACTGTTTATAGATTTATTATGATATTGTTAAATATCAGAGCCGGCTTTACACACGGACAGGGAGAAGGGGAGCCCTAGAGCCTCCTTGCCCGGGGCACCATTACATCTCGGGCTGGTCTTTATGAGTAGTCAGCTACAGGTTTATTGAGTCATAACTATACTACACCTATATGTGAAGACTGCTGAGTACGTGAACCATCCCATTTAGATTCTCATGTACAACCAGGTTATTGACGGGGATCCTCCCTTAAAGGAGTACAACTATACTAGAAAATGAAAGCAAATTCTGAGAAAATACTGATGTGTATTAATTCATTAAAATAATACACCTGAACAACAGTCTAAGCAGTGGCCTGAATCGCATAATTTCAGTTTCCGTGAGAAATTCCAGCAACAAATTGAGACGTCAACTAACGACCAAAACCCTTAGAGTAGAACACAAATTCTTATCATGCTCTATTCGCTGTTTCTCTCACCCAGACGGAAATTAGATACCCCCAGAGACTGCGACTTCGTACGATCCCACACTGCATAATCCCGTTATTGCCGAAGCGTTATATGTAGAAGGTTCACATACATGTCATAAACTTTAAACCGGTCACAACAACACTCATCGATATCTTTCTTCCTTTCGAGGAATTTCGAACTAATACGCAGCCCAAAACAGAACCCATGGAACGATCGTTCGTAAAGAGTGTAAACATACATCAAAGACGTCAAATCTCAAAATCGCGATAATTTATTTTAAAGGTTACCTGAAAAAAAACCTTAAATATCAGTTAGATGATAACGATTCCATAACAATTGTGATTACCAGATAGCAGGGGAGATATCATTAATAATAAGGTAATTTTAAGTAACATTATCTCACGAATGCAAACAGAGGACGTTTTATTAGAAATTAGTCGATTAAAGTAAAAAATTAAGGTATAATCACCAACATTTTCAATGATAGGTCCATTTAAAAATACTCTTCTCGACTTGCGTCCAATTCTTCGGGATGAAAATTTTATTAACTCATACTGAAATATAATCGGTACGATACCGTGTTCAAGATTCCTTTGAAATAAAAAAAATCAATGGACGGGATTGTAAATTTTACAGAAAAAACAGCTTTTGCGTGCGACATTTTCCTTCAGAGATAATTCAAGAGGACCGTAAAAAGTGATAAGGAACTTCGGCTTCCTTTTATTAATCTTAAAATCAAAAAAATTAAACCAATAAATAATAAAACATGTTGTTTACTCGGAACAGGAAAATGTTAACAATTTAAATAAAAAACGATAAATTAAATAATAGGACGTGACCGAGGAGGCAATGACTTAGCAGCTCGCGGCTTAAAGTAATACGACGGAAGAAAGTTCAAACAATATCACTCAAACGAAACAATTACGAAGAAGGAACCAGAACGCACACATCTTTCGGACGAATCGCCGTACATCCGTCGACGTTTCGCGGATAACTAAACAAACAAAAGAGAAAAATGAGAAGCGGAACACCTTGAGGATTGATATACACAAAACGCCTTCAATGGAGCAGAGCAACGATAGCTG
Source organism: Ladona fulva (assembly GCA_000376725.2). Classification (NCBI taxonomy): domain Eukaryota; kingdom Metazoa; phylum Arthropoda; class Insecta; order Odonata; family Libellulidae; genus Ladona; species Ladona fulva. Next base: position 90,400 of record KZ309424.1, read on the forward strand.
TTCCCGGATTTCTGAAAGATAATTTGTGTGTGATTAACTGAGACTAATAAAGAACCTAGGAGAGATCCCTTGAGTAAGGGGAGCGAAATGGGTATTCTTTGGCGTTCATGAATTAAGGATGCTACGGAGTACGATTTAGAGATAGAAGAGAGATAAACTTCAATAACTTAGGTGGGAACTTCAGTCTTGATTGCTTTAGTTTCTCAGATATTAAATAGTAACTGCAAGACAATAAGGGAAAGAGAAACTGGAACATAGAAGAACCAAAACATACAATTGAATTTAGAAGCCAGTGAATAAAGCTGAAAAAATACACACCTGGCGACAAATGATTAACCTATCGAAGAATTGAAATAATGTTATTTTGACAACAAGGCCATTCCTTAATTTAATCGGATTAATTAAAAGAATGTATCCAAAATCTGACCAGAACAGACAGGAAATATGCTCAAAGAATGCCACCAGCTTGAGGGCTACTCCGAATATATTTTCAGAATGCAAAGGGGCCATTCCATGTCAAGTGGACCAACGATCCCCCCTCGACCATTACCGATTTCAATGAAATTTTGTGTGAACATAATTTTATATCCTCTATGAACATTTCCCAAGTTTTACATCCATCGATGAAATATTTGCTGAGATATAGTCATTTGTTTGACCCCCTACCGCAGCCTTCTACAGTTAGACATCGATTTTTAGCAAGTTTGAGAACGTTATCTCACGCAGTATTCCGTTGAGCAAAACAAAACTTGGTATTCGTATACAATCTATGTTGCTCTATTACACAAGATAATAACAAATCTTTTATGAGCGAAATCTGCGAAGAACATTTGAAGCAAAATCGGCCCAAAAAATGATGGCTCTAAAAAAATTTAAAGTTTGGCATTTTATATCTTTTGAAATAAACATAAGATAAACACGAAACTTTGTGCCTTATAACTACTCTATACAAAGTGTTGGAATGAAAAGTTTCATTTTCTTAATGTCGTCCGTTAGTTTAAAAATTGAGTGCAAATATTGTGATTTTCGTTACGACGCCGAAAATAGGATATATTCAGCTCACATTTAGAAAAAAAGACCCTCTCAAAACTTTTCCAAATTATTTTTAAACGAAAGAGCATGCTTTTATCCCTCTAAAAACCTGATTCTGGTTTTTCATCGCGGGTTTTTCTCTAAAATTGGTCCACTTGACATGGAATGCCCCAAAGGGAATGAAGAAACAAGAAATTCCCGGCTCTTACTAACGGGAGTTGAGCAACTTCGTTAACAAGATTCATAGAACCAATAGGGCTCTTCATGGAGGAGTCAGCTCAAGAGTTTACGCTAAAATCACGACAGAGAAGTAGCACTCACTTTGTAGATTGTCTACTGGTGGTCAACAATCCACCAAAGGGGTTCTGCGCCCCTAGTGGATTATAAAAAGGATACCAGGAGCGCAATTCACTAATGAGTGGAAAATAACGCTACCAAAGAGTAATGAGACATGTCTATTACTAAAGTTGAGTGATTAAATCAAATTCGCGATAGTAAATGCAAGAAACTCAAGAAAAATGGCAGAATGTCGTTTTCCATATCGCTCACTTCCCACTTGGTATTTCTACAAATGTAGCGTAGATTTTTCGAACGCTATAACTGAAAACCCCTTTCAAGTCATGAAATGAAGGCAAGGGAATGAGATTTTTCATAGAATCTAAGACAGGATCTCAAGGCAATCAGTTTAAGCAGTGGCCTGAATCGCATAATTTCAGTTTCCGTGAGAAATTCCAGCAACAAATTGAGACGTCAACTAACGACCAAAACCCTTAGAGTAGANGGCAATAGCGATGGATAGGGAACAATGGAGAACTCGGTTTAACATGTAATCATGGACCTGTCGTAAGACAGAAAACCAATGAATGAATGAATGAAGACTTTCGCTGTTAAAGAACGAGTACTGTACAAACATAACTCGCTTTGACAATCAGAAGTTGAATTGAAACTAAATTTCCACAATCAAGGAAACCTTCCCCGAAATCTAATAAATAGTGATGTAAATATTAGAATGGGTTAACGGAGGAAAAACGGTTACGTTGACAGAAAATGGTCCAGCACCAGGCTTTTATGCATCCGCGCACAGAATGAAGATATACTCTGAAAACATCTGAGGACACCAACATTTGTCTGACCGAGTTCAACAATCTTGCATTACAGATACATCCTGTTATGGAATAAAATTTTCCAACAAAATATGTGCCCTAACTTAAGTTTTAACAAAAATTTTATAACTAATAATTCAAATAATTAATACCCATATTTTTTTACAAATTTTTTTTCATACGAATTTTTTTAGATTAAGAAATTTACCAAATTTTGAAACACAAAATTTCCATAAGATTTTATGGTTGACTCGGCAGTGATAAAAGTCGAAATTGAGGTAGTATAATGAAAATTGCATGGTTCGCTCATACGCCTGTTATTGGATCAGTCTCCAAAACACAAAGAACGCGAGCTATGGAAGCTGGCAAAAAACGAAGAACAACCGATAATACGCTAAACTTTCATAAAAAGTTGGATTATCGGCTAAGCATAGAGGAAGGAACGCTAGGGAAAACGAACATTTCTCGCAAGATGGTAGTACTACGCAGACATTGTACGATACTCGCTGCAGAAAGTTTTCGTTAATGCGTTCGGTAATATCGTGAGACGGCATCACGAGTTATTGGAGGCACTTGGGAAGAAGGGGAGAGGGAATACGACGTTTCGGTGGAGGAGTGAAGGAGAGAGGAATAACACTTGCCCTTTCGGCGTGAGGGGGAGGGGCCAGCTTTGGAAAGATGAAGTGCTTTTTAGGGGGCACAGGATAAAGAGGGGAAATGCGAAACGGAAGAGGGGGCTGAGAGGTAGGAAAAGTGAGATAGTTGGTAGCCATTTGCTTCAAAACCTCACTCCACATGGGCGCGCTACTAATTTTAGGAATGAACAGCGGGGAGAATGGCCGTTTCATATAAGAACCCTCCCGACGCCTTTGGAAAGGTCGCGAGCAATTCAGGTGGACAAAAAGCACGCAACAAAGCTCGAAAAATGAAAAAACGTGAGGCCCCTCATTTTGCATGGGAAACCCCTCTCTTCCAAGTTCATACCAAGATATTTTCTCTCTAGAAGGAACCTTACTTTGGCGTGAAATCTGTTCAAACAGAAAAAGAATGACGCCACCGACCGTTTCAGACTTGGAAGCTTTAAGGGCCGCGGAAAATGCGAGTCATTCATGCGATGAAAAACAAAGGAGGACAAGAGAGATCGTTTATTGAACTCATCTTCTTTCGGATGCATAGATATACGATTCGAGTGCTCAAATCAATTCCAATGGGAATGAAATTGTAGAAATGCTCGATCATTTTAAGAAAAAATCGCTGAAAAGTCTTTTCCGTAAAAAAACGCAGAAGCTGCCCGATCAAGCTGACGAATGGATGCTGATAATTTTTCATAACATCGACCCTTTAATATCGAAACTATCCTCAGACACATGTTTTAATGCATGTACCTATTTTATAGCTTACTATTGTTTTCTCTCCATCTATGTAAATATATTTCACATTTTTTTGTAATAGCTTGTAATAAGGGTTAAATGGAAGATGGGACTTATTAGTCCCAATTTCGCCCAATAAAGACGTTTGTATTTATGTACATATGTATATTAAGCCAAGACTACGAAAGCGTGGAGAGATCTCTTTAGTGATCATCACGCTGGATAGTTCGGAAAAGTTGTAAGACAAATACTTTTAGATAATGGATTCTTCTATGTTGTCCTGTAACGGATGAATAATAAAAATTTTATATAAGGGAAGATGACTGCTATTACATTTAACTTAAACAGCATATGAGATTTAGATCCTAAACCAATTGAATTCAGATGTGTTATACCAGTATATAATATTTAGTTGATATATAACATTTAGTAAAAACATAATACTTCCTTCGAATTACCATACCCTCTAAGATACCACTAGAAAACTTAAGATCACATCCGCATATGTACGCTATGTCTACAGTTCTATAGCTACAAAATAATCTAATTCAATAAACATAGGAAATGCACAATCCTTTCGTAATGAACTATCAGCCTCATTCACTTACATTACATTTCGGACCTTCCTGTCTTTGCACACTTCTTACAGTTTAAATATCAATAAATATTAATCTTAATTACCTTGTTTTCTACGAATTTCTTAAGGCACACACTACTCTTCAAAGAATCAGAGAACACATTCAACGAGCATTTTCTAAACTTCCTCTCCCTTCACGATACACCAACTTCGCCATTAACTTCAATCCCCTTAACATGTTCAAACCAACGTACTTCAACACCCTTTCGTAATTTCTTTCAGTCCACGTTCACATACTAACTAGTCTTGACTAACGCTATCCAGAATGTCGTTACCTCATAACTGCTTATCTAATAAAACAATGAACAATTTAAATATTTAAACCATTACATAAAATTAAAAGTGGAAGACTAGGATCAACGCAATTATAAATATATCGTAAAATCTCAAAGAGATAATAGGTAAGTGGTATCAATTCTTAGAACAGCTTAATATTTGCAACATTAAGATACCTAATTGATAGTTCTTCCAAAATCCTATTATCAATTATTCTAACATTGATTTCATCGTTATTCATTACAATTAACGATTATCTATAGGCAATAGAATTGAGCACTTAAGAATAATATTTACTTCAAATATCCACAAACCACAAAAGATCTAGATATTAGAACTAGTGAATTTTTTTGCGAGAGTTCTAGGATGGTGAAACATTTATCGACAGAAAAAACTGCGACCGATGATTACATTTGCCAAGCACGAAGAAGAAAGTTCGGAGGATCGCATCTTTGCCAGATGTTTGCTACTTCATTCGCATAAACCGATTCAACTCATAAAAGAAGGTATGAATAAATGGCTACAGTAGAAGCATGTGAGCAATTCCGTTTAGATACAAATCACTATAAAGTGTAATAGGAAGTAGAAATGGGGAATGCTTCGATAGTCTGACAGATGAGTATAAGAAAATCTCACCCCTATTATACATTGGATTATGATTGCATTTTATTTCAGTTTACTCCCTCAGTATTGCTATAAAATAAGATTACATGGAAAACGATGAGTTACCAGGTAGAAATCGAATTCAATAAATTACAATTATGATAATAAAGCTGAGAAATTAAGTTGTAAGCTTCAGAATCGTTTATAAAGATTGAAGGACGGCTATTGAATTTTCATTTTGGCAAGCGGAATTTTGAGGAGTATTTCAAGAACTGTGCAATGCACTGTTCTATAAACTGCCTAAAGCCAAGTAACAGTCCCAGTCAGAGAGGAAAATGTCGATAGCTCTGCAAGAAGAATTTAAGATTTCCAAGCCGTTTCTAAAAATCATGGAAAGGAATCATGGTATTCACTTCTCTAATATCCTTTATCCGCTGTGGAAGTTCAATTTATCCAAAATTGAACTTCCACAGCGATGGAAATAGTTGCAAACTTTGTTAAGGAGTCCAGAAAGATATGTAAAAGAAAGCAGGAAAACTCCAGTTCATAAAAAATATCTTCAAATTACTGATTCATTGAGAGCTTAGCGGAAGATAAAATACCGAATAGCTTCGAAAAAAACCTCCTCTAGATACGACACTAATTAATGCCATTGACCAACACCCGTTTCGTAAGCACTGTTCTGGCGTCATTCTACGAGTCAGCCATATGCAAGACGGCCGGATAAATGAACAAAAGATATGCAACGCTTAGCTAACATGCTGACTAAACCAATAAGGAAACAACAGAAAGTTTCACAGAAATATAACGAACGATTTACTTATTTTTCGATCCACATTCGGATGATTGACCTAAGAGGCTAACATTTACGACGCAATTAAACGAATTTTCGATTTTTCCCGCGTAGAAACACTCTGTCTATGATGAACAGCCTGCAGCTGATTTGAAACATTCACATAAATGCCTTCCCCAAACAGAACAGTCATAGGAATCGAAGCATTGCTAGCCTGATGACCGGATGATTCGATAATAATTTTTGGTCCATCACAGTGCACTGAAAGCGTATTCCCGAGATATCTTAGTCGCTGACTTCAGTAGGCAATGTAGATATTGGTTCAAGAAACGAAAAAATGCATTAAGTCAATAACAGCTGTACATTTTGAGGTAATAAAACAGAGTTATGAAAATTTTCTAATAGATCAGTATTTCTTCACAAGGAACGGCACCAGGAATCTGACCATACTCTGGTAAACGCTTACGTAAGACAATACAATCCTTTAGAGTTCCCTGTCCTTGACAGTTCGCTAATATTTAGAAGGTTAGACTAGAGGAATTAAGAGCCATTTTTTAAGATTACAAGATAGTCCAACTCGAACTCAATGTTGTTTTTATTTGAGAGAAATCAATAAATACTTCCTAAAAATAAGTTGGAGGGAGAGGTTCATTAATATACATTAACTTCGTTGAGAATCCTGTTCTAACTCTGACCAGTCCAGAGTTGGAGAATCTGCGGTCTTCTCAGGTGTTCTACGCGGTTTTCGTAAGGTCCGGAGACAAATTCACGCATTAAAATAATGTTGGCACCTGATCTCATGTATTTCTTATAAAAATATTTAGAATATATTTTACACAAGGTTACTTGGCGATTTAATTCAGTCTCTTTCGTACACTCTCGATGCCCATGTATTTAAATATAGGCAACGTGCCTGACAACTGCCGCTGAATAATACATACATGAGATTTCACATGCGGCCGAATAGCATGTACATACATACATGAGGTCTTACGATGAAAAACGTTTTCCCACTCTTCTAGTCTAGTCAAAGTTAAAATGAGTTATCAGAATCTCACAAATGATAATGAACGTACGATCGAATCATAAGCGTGTAGAGAGAGGCTCAATGAATTAATAAGATTAATTAATTGAGCCTCTTCTACGTAAAAAGCAAACTTAGAGATAAATGCCTAATCCAATCAACAACGAGTTCCCAAGATATTCGGCATATAAAAGCGTAATTCAACTTTATCTTTTCAGTATTTCTAGATCCAACAATCTCAAACATAATAACATGGGAACAAATTTATCAAACGCTATTAAATATAAGGATGAACATTCCCCACCGTATGACTAATGTACAACCGTCTGACCCTAACAGGGAATAATAGTAGATTTCTATTTAACATAGTTTTAACTTTTGAAATAGCGGTTGCGTAACATCGATTCCGTAAGAAGGGCCCTAAAGAAATCGCGATGGAAATGTTTTTCTTTTCATGAATTGTGGATTAAACTAAACCTGTAATGTATTTGAAGGGCAATGAGGAACAGCGTGAAGCCAGATCCAAATAGTTCAATAAATGCCGCACGCTGAGAGGCTGGCGAGTTATTATTGTAGATGTCGAAGAACCAAAACATTATTATTAACAGGGCCGAATTCATAAAAATTAAGGCCCCAAAAAATTATTCCAACACAAAGTAAAACCAAAATGGCTTCGAATTATTATTTCACCAAATCAATAATTAATAGATACACATAAGTACTAAATTAACATTTATTGCTCATTAGAAGTCTGAAAAATGTTTACATTATTGATAACGATAGATAATTTAATATAGAAGCTCCGCCGACTGAGAGGAATTCAGCTACCGCATAATGCACCTTACGGCAATTCGGGCTCTGGTAATCAATCAATACTTAATAAAATCTGTGCTCTTTGAAAATCACATTTTATCTGCTATTAGGGGTTCCTCAAAGAAATACGCGCTGGCTTCCACTTAATACCTCCGCAATATATGGAACAAGTGAAGGAGGGGCAGATGCCTGAAAGATACGAGTAGCTGATGAAGACCTCGGGGACTCAAGTGAGGAGGAGGAGCACGCCCCCGGAAAAAAACCCACTGCAATAGCGCAAGGTCTCAAAGTGCAAGTAAATGTGCCGTAACGGATAGCCTACACCTCCGAGCACCTCCACATTTTCAAGGAAAAATCTTCGACTGACGGGGGTATACAAACAAATATACACATGGAAAAGATAGGAATGGAGGGGTCCCCAAGGCTGGGGTCCTTTTGCAAAGGACCCCAGCCTTGAAGCTAACAACGCGCGTTATCACAAGGATAACTTAAGATAATTCTTGAGACAACTAAAGAAATAATGAGGTTATAAGAAAGGTTTTAAAAATGATTGTTAGAAAAAATTGACCATAGTTAATGATCAGGTCTGAGGGGAGTGCTAGTAAAAAATCTATACATGCTCTCCACAGATTTACCTAACAAAACCAAAATCTGACGTTTTTTATTAACTTTTCTAACAATAGCAGAGTATTGCTCATTTTCAGAAGCAGGGTACACGGTGAGCACGAAGTAGATCGATATAACCAGTATCCCCACTCTCACCCACTCAGTTACAGGGTACAGTTATAGAATAATTATAAAAGGAATTAAAAAACAAAATCCTGAGTAAACCTGTCGTGACATTAAGGAATAAGAATACTGGCAATTCCACTCCACCGACAGACCACCAATTTCTCGCCTTCGTGAGTAGTCTAAAGTATCTTAAAACATTTCCTTATTCGGCTAGACGAGAAAATACTGACCAAAGTTTTCATTACACTTATATTATATTGGTTATTTCCGAGGCGTAGTTGTTCTTAGCGGAACCATTAAATTAATCCTGTAATTAAGAAACTATCTTGACTCAAAATTTACATCAAAGAAATTCACTAACTGATAGGTCAAGTGTTGAGAGCATAATATTCTCATTTTTGAGAATGGCAGCTTAAAAACTTCTAAAATCTGCCTTCATCCACGACAATGCACAGAGGTGAAAAGAAAGCTCTATCCTGGAAAAAACGAGAACCTTTTGTGGGGATGGAGGCCCCATTCCAATTCGTCCTGTCATTGCCGCCGCCCACATCGCAGTCGCTCCTGCATGGCTATGATGGCGCCAAGAATTCCGACGACTACTCCGTATTTCACACCTCCGATCCTTCGAAGAATGCCTTTTTTGGTCTTTTCGACAAAAGAGCTCTTTAACGGTTTTGCATTTACGCGCTGTGTCAGTAAGAAGCAAAAATGTTTTATGAAAAACTATGTCAAAGCATACTGATAAGCGACTCTATATATGAAATAAGTATCTCAAAGATTCAACAGATCAGACGCCGATTAGGACAAATCTTAAAAAGCGGGATAATATCAAGGTTTTACTGAGCCTAGCACACCAACATACTTATTCTCAAAGATGTACAAAATGTTCCATCGAAGAAATACAAGCCTAACATAATCGAGAAATAAATCAAAATCTTTTAGAGCAAATATAAATAAATACATGCCATGTGTTTTGTGTTCTCGCATATGCTGCTTATTTTAATGATGACATTTCCAAATATTATTTTTATTTAAGAAATAAAGCAATACTCGTTATTACCAGGATTACTAAACATTTGGCATTGGGGCTATTACCAATGCCAGGAGGGCGCCTAATCCATGTGATTAATCTGACTTAAATCATATAGACTAACAGCCTGGGAAATATACACATCAAAATTAATAAAAACGTTACCATGCATTACTACTTTTCAAAACTTGTCAAATTATCATCAAAACTGCCGCAAAGATAAGGCCCAGGGACCTGGACTTTAAAAGGAAACTAGAGAAACCTAAGTACGACGTCACTAGTTACAGATAATTAAGCACTATCCTTGTTGGACACATACATACTCGTACAGATACTTTCAAATTTTCTCCCGACACATCCAACTTTCATTATCAATCAAAAAGTTGAACGAAATCACACCCCTGTGTACAGCCATTTCCATCTTTGTGGCTGTTCCTCGAGTTTAATCAATGGCAATATGAATTTCATCCACCTTAAACCTCAATTCATTTGCCTTTCTAGCCAACTGCATAGCATTATCTCCGTTAGAAATATTTTTTTGTTCTTTAGAGAAGAATAAAGAATTCCATTTCAACAAGAAAAATATACTAAGACGTAATATTCTGAAATGAATTGAATGAATGAATGATAAATTGGTTCAAGCAGTTTTACAACCATTCAGCAAAATGTATGCAATTTAATATCAACCCTGGGGGCCCTTAAGCCGGTGGTTAGGATTTCGAACGGGGATCCTTTCCGGCCGTTCTTGATCCCGAATCCCGAGAAAATTTAGTCAGGAGATCGGGAATATTGGCTTTCAGGATCCAGTATCACCCAAGATGGGAAATAAAGGTACTAGTCATAATTTATCTTTTAGACATTGCCAATCTATGCATAGCATTATCTCCGTTAGTATATCCGTTATCTCCTGCAGTGGAGATTTTTCCCTGAGCTCTTGGCTTAGGTTTTTAATCCACAAAGTAGTTTTCTTCATTGTACTTTTGCAAGCTATCTCTCTCTTTTCTTGTCTCATATGACAAAGGGTTAGATGTAAGAAGAGACTTGTTAGTCTCAATCTCGCCCTGAATAAAGTCCTTTATTATTATTATAATATATTGGTACCTAAATTTACATGGTGTTACAATATTACACGCCCAAATTTGATCATGGAGGGAAAATAGCCCCGCGGAAAGTATTATCCTCCCTTCCGGAAAGGCTGGATGTTAAAACATCCAAGGTTGCAGTTATACGTGATGGCGCAGTTAATATGGAAAAATTCGAAAAATTATCACCGGCTATTCAACATTTCCCTGTGAATATGATGAACTGATAACTGGAAAAAAATGACGAAGTGCTACATTTGGCTATAACAATAGGATTTTTTGAACAAAAACACAGTTTAAGCAACAAAGATAAATAACTTATACTTATCCACAATATATTTTTCGCTAGCGACTATTTTCTGCTAGTAGTAGCCATCTTTATGGCGAGCCAAATTTTTTCCTCAGCTTGAAGATGGGTATTGTGTAGCAGTTTACGAGGAGGTCTTACGAGACTCAATCCTTTTGTATCAAAGACATAGTTAAAGCGGCCGATATGGGTATTACAACTGACGCCGTATTTCTAGATTTCAGGAAAGCTTTCGGTAGAGTATCCCATGCAAAAATAATACGTAAGTCGATGGCTTACGGGATTGACGGAAAAGTTGTTGAATGGATAAAATAATTTAAACAGATCGCAGCGTGTCGCGTTGGAAGGAATTTTATATGATGAGGTTTGCGTCACATCCTGTGCTCAGCAGGGACATGTTTTAGGACCGACTTCGTACCTAATCGACATAAACGATTAAGTGGATAATGTTAAATGTAAGGTTAGGCTGTTCCCCGATTATACTGTTGTTTACAGAGGGGTCGTATTACAGGATGACACCGGTTGTTTACAGAACGATCAAAACGTCATTTCAGGTTGGTACAGTGATTGGCAGCTAGACTCCAATGTAAAGAAGTGCGTAGCTATGTCTTTTACGCGTTCTACAAATATTACTCTCGCACCGTATCATATTTCAGGACATCCTATAGAGTTCGTGAGACATCATAAATACCTAGGAGTTACGCTCAATACTAGTTTTTCGTTCAAAGAGCATATTCGACGTGTAGTAGGAAAGTTTAATTGGATGTAAAGGTTAGCTAGTAGGATTCTGAGGGGATGTACATACATCGATAGTCAAGGAAATAGCGTACTCTTCCCTATTTCGACCTCTCCACGAGTATTGCGATGCAATTTGGGATCTTCACAAATGTAATGACCAGGGATGCGAGGGTACACTTTTCCCTAATTACCTTTCCCAATCCCCTTCCCCCACACCATTTTCCCTTCTCGACATAAAGTAACATCATGTGCGACAGCGGAACTTTCCACGAGTTCGGACTTTGTGCAGTCCAGCCATCTGCGTACAGCCGAACTCTCTTATTTTTCCGGATTGCTCTTAATTTGTCATTTGCATTTCCCCCTGCCCTTCCGGCCTAGAGCAATCCTATCTTTCCTCTATTTTTCGATGCACGGCCGCATAAACATGTTATTTCCGAAATACCCATAATAACTTGCAAAAGTCTGAAGCCAAGTTCTGTCGCTACCCTAGCGGTCAAACAATGCCCTTAAAATTTTGTGTTTGTACATACTACGTGATTTGCAGGTAAGGACAACAGTGGTGGGGTATATGTTTTGGACTTTAGGTGAGTGAGGAGAAAGAAGGAATCGCTGTAAAATTTCTGTGTACAGGATTTGAACAAAAACCACCCCACACACTTTTGGAAAGGTCCCGCAAATTTGCTCAAAATGACTAATTTTGCTTTGCCAAGCTTATAATAGAGCAGGTTACGTTCCAACTTTAATGCTCGGAAGTATACCACTCATCTCTCGTAGTCTTTTAAGAAAGCACTTCTTAGTGTTTTCGAGAGTTCTTGGGTTGGAGAGGGATGGAGTATGAAAGTAAGAAATGATGACTTACCTACCTGCTTACCTTACTTTCTAAATCTTTCAAAAGCAATTCTCTTTTGCAAAATGTTAATGATTCATCGTGATATACTTAATTACCTATGAATAAGGAATTTAATGGTTCATAATTTATTAAATAATCGAATTAATCTCTATTCTGGCTGTAAACCGAATTCTCTGATATTACCTAAATTCTTTGTGAACTCTTCCTTGTCTACTTTACTTTAAAAATTGAAATCGCATGATAAAGACATCCTGTTTCATTCCTCATCTTAAAATATGATTTCTCAGTATAGTGGCATAGAAAGGGAGACGACAAAAATGAAGTTTCGAAATGCGACCCTTCTTCTCTAAGAAGAATTTGGACCTTTTAATTAAGACCTTCGGATAAGGAAGTCAAAAGCCATCGAGAACATACCGTAGAAACTTATACAAATGTTATAGAATAAAGTGATAAATGAATAGGAGCTATAAATGAATAGATAAAAATAGTCTGTGATAATTACGTAACAGGAGAAAGGGCAGTGGATCTACATAAAACTGTGATTGTTTCAATACCCAAAAAGAAGAAGGGAGAAAATGAGAACAATACTCCTGATCGTTCTTTCCGCAGAGCATTAGAGAAGCGGACAAGATGGACTGGGTTAGGTCTTACAAGGGGAGCGGCTCAGATTTTTTCTGGGATTTTGATGAAACTTTTTGTGGTGGTAGTGGTAGTAGAGCAATGAAAAAGCCTAACGGCTTTCGTGTGAATGGGCCTTAGTTTCGCTCAATAATTTATTGAAAATCGGTAATCTGAGCATAGGCAACCCCGCAATACACAGCCTTGCTCGCCCGTGTATTCTCCGTTTGGAATTATTGTTTTTCGTTTTCTTTTCATTTTCTTTAATTATATTTACATTATTTACTTCCTAATCGACACTAGTACAACAAGTATATTTATTTCTCGATACCCTATCGAATTACCTAACAACAAACCTCATCGACGGAGAGCTTCACTTGAAGACTGATTGACTGTTTTAAA
>KZ309425.1:8378-56611 GCA_000376725.2 Ladona fulva
AAGGGTTAGATGTAAGAAGAGACTTGTTAGTCTCAATCTCGCCCTGAATAAAGTCCTTTATTATTATTATTATTTACATTATTATATTTACTATGATAGTTGGAAAGGACTCCTTAAGTTACTTGCAAAATGGCTTAAGGAGTCCCTTCCATTTGTTAGTAAATAGCAAAATCTCCAAATTCCAGTAGATATTTGGTACAGATATAATTGTATAGTTGATTGCTGATCAGTATACTTTCTAACATTTTTTTATGCAAAGGAGCCAATAACAATAAAGAAGATATTCTTCTAACTGACCAGAGGAATTCCTACTAGAAGTGTGAGGTAATTATATTTTTTCAATTTTACTTTTAATAAAATACTAAATACTTTTACACCAAGTTAAACAGCCACACTGTTACATCCAAAAGGATTGTTCATCTTCTAATTTCTTATTCTTTTGTTTATGTACTTTGGAATGAAGAGAACACCAGAGATACAGGAAATCCATATTTTCTTCTCTCTTCTGCAAATGATAGAATTCTTATAAGAGGGTAGGCCACCCTAATTGTTGCAAAAACTGGTACTTACTTAAACATTAATTCAAATTAATCTATTTAGGGAAATTTTTGAAACTTTGCATCCTATAAATATGTATTTAATCCATACCTTTAAATTGATCTCTGTGTGCTAATAAACTTTAAGACTACGAAAATAAACATCTGTAATGGCCCAGGAAATAAACGTCTGCAAATTCTGTTCAAATCAATAGTATACACGATTTAACCTTAGCATTTGATACAAAAATTTAGAAATCAACTTAATTGTTTTCTTATATATAATCTCTAATGTGCTTTGGGGGGAATTTTTAATATTGCAGAAATACACCAATGGTAAAACTTAAGGGTGAAAATGGAATTTTCTACTTAATTATAAAAAACCATGCCTGAAATCAAAATTCCCCCTGATCCCTGACAGAGAATCATGTAAGGTACATTTGGGTAATATTTCATGTAAATTGGTTCACACTGTATTGAGATATTGCGCACACCATTTTGAAAAACCATGCTTAAATTTTGGGAAACTTATTTCAGCGTATACAGTAAAATGTTTTTATAATAACCTTGTCATCGATACCTATGCCATAATGTAGTCCTTTCTCCTTTCAGCACAGCATTAGCTGGACATTTTTGTGCTTATCCATTTAGTTCCATCTCTTTATGTGAAAACCTGTGCTCATTGTTCTGCCAACATCAGACAGTATCAGTCCTCCTCTTAGCTCATTTGCTGAACAATAGCCACAGCAACAGATTTGTTTCATAATTTGAATTATAGATTTGGAAAATTAACAAATGGAGGATTTCGTAACTATAAGCAATTAATCCTCCCATACATCCTTCTAACTATTAATTTTAGGTCAGGAAAATGTACAGGATCTATAGCTTTTAGCATCTTGAATACTATCTTGAACGGGCTGCTTCTGCCTTTAGCTACTTAACTTACATAAGCCTTAGCTTTCTACCATGTATACCAACATGTTGGTCCAAGAGGGCAGTCTCATATTGGGACTTCTTATCTGTAGGCTGTTATGCTTATATGTCACTAAAATTGATCTTTCCCATTGCCTGGTTATGATGGCTAAGCCATACATAACCAAGTCTAAGTTCATCTATTTATCTGGCTGTTGATTTGCCTATTCTTCCTAGTCCTCTACATTCTTTCATCAGGTTTCTTAGTTTTGTGTCCATCCACTCCTGAGCATATCCTCATATATTCCATTTTTTCCTAATATTATCACCCTAAGGAATGGAGTCCACAACAGCTTTGTTTTTCTTTGTCATCACCTCTAATACTTTATAGCAACATCAATCAACTTTCTTTAATACTGACCAAGTAGAGTTGTTACACCATAGAATGGCAAAATCCTCCTTCACAATATTTACAGACAAGTTATTCACTGACTGCACAGACGGAAGAAATACTGTAAATTCAACAGTCTGTAGTTGATTGATGGACCTAAAATTATGTCGATAGATGATTTTCCTTTTAACTTCTACACCTTTTTTTCTTGAGTTCTTGTCCCTTCATTTTCCACATTGTCTCTTCACAAATTTTCTTTTTTGGTCTGTTGGCTAGTCTTGTGATATTTTTTCTTTTGCATTATCTATGAACTGTAGCATCATTTATAACACATATTTAGTGATGCAAAACAGTATAACACATATTTAGTGATGCAAAACAGTATAACACATATTTAGTGATGCAAAACAGTAAGGCACACTTCTCAACTGCCTTCTCATATTTTCTGTTTAGATTCATCATGTTGTGAATAATATTTAAGTTATCTCTGCTGTTCTAGAGAGTAACAAGCATTTCTCACTGACAACAAAAACTTCAGTATGCAGCCATCAAAGATAACAAATAAAGATAGATGTAGTCATCTGACATAAATTTCTCCAACCCTGAATGCAACATATAGTCTAGTTTAATGCTTTGGCAACAAACAAGTAAAAAAAGGTCCATTTAAAGTCCAAATACATAAATACAATGACAGTAGTTGTGGTAGCTGATAATTGGTCCAACAGCTGGAGTGCAGCGTCAGCAAAAAAAAAAGCTGTAACTTCATCAATTTTGTGAATATTTAAATCAAGCCCATGGTCTCTTAGCGGTATGAGTATAAGCAGTGTATTTTATTATTCTCACTGTAAACATCATTCTGAAATAGATTTTGAAATATCCTGATAATATCTAAATTTTTAAGTTGAAATCATTTTGGGAAAGCCTCAAAATGAAATCTGAGGTTCCCCTAGATTCCTCAGAGAAGACCACATTGATACCAAACCTTAGATCAATTTGGAGGTGGTCAACATTGAATATAAAACACAGGCAATACCCCAATCACATGCTATTAATCTTTAAGAGAACTGGTCTATCTAGAATCAAACATGAAACCATTTCAGTCTTTCAATATTACATTTTGAAATCACTTCCAGAAACTTTTTCTAAGGTTTCGAGGCAAGTATCTAAAATAAATTCAGAGTATCCAATACATTTCTAATGGCAGAATATTTAACTTGACCTGGTATCACACTCTGATTCAGAAGCAATAAACTTTGAATATGAAACATATTCTTGACTCCTATTCATATACATGGTTATAACTATCCATCTTTTGGGGAAGAGCCCCATAAAAAATATTCCAAATTGCCCTTGTGTATTTCCCATGGTAGAATTTTGTACCGACCTTGCATTGAACCAAGGGTCATTTTAGGATATATTTTTGCAGTAAATTTAACATAACTAGTTCTTTTGAAGATATCTGTCTTTAATTCTCTAAATTAGTGGAAAGTGTCTCATAATCATTCCCAAAAATCCATACAATATATTTTTATGCAAAACAAAGGTGAAGCCCGGAAGAACTTACGGAACCCAAAGTCAGCAAGTTGACTCATTCTGGGGCAAACAGATTATACCTAGGGTTGATACTACTTTTATTCCTGGGGTCTCATGTTTGCAGTCAGTATGTCATAAAAATGCTAAGTCAATGACAGATATAGTTTAGGCTGTGACTTCATTTCTGAGATATAAATACCCATAAAATTGGAGAAGCAGCTAAATATAATAAATACGAATGCATGTGTAAACATTTCAATTATAAAAATAGATTATGTAATAAAAAAGCAATCGTCAGTTGTAATTTCAAATGTTCCAAAATCAACTGAATAAAGTTTTTTATAAACTATTAAAGTTAATAATTGTAAAATATTCTATTAATTGTGGTGACATTTAAAATCCTATGTTTACCTTAATGTATTTCATAATTTTGGAGGTGGGGTATAATGGTATTTTAATCTATTTGCAGCTTATATTAGGATTAAGAAATATGTTTCAGGTGATAACTCTATTCATCCTGAAATGTAAAATTGGCCGGATGATCCCTCAAATGCATAAATATGTGGAATATGTATACAGAGCATTTGTGACAAAAAAGGTGAACAAATGCATATTCAGTTTAAAATTTAAAAATGATTCAAATAAAAACAAGGGGAGGAATTACATTTTAACAATTTTGTTATCAAATATTGGGGAAACAATATTCAAAAGCACACAATCATTTGAGCTGTTACATAAATACACCAAATATGAAAGTGAGCTGTGAGTTCTAAATTTGAAGAAATTTTGCGCTGGAGCATTTCATAACAGATATTAATATGAGGTTATGTATTCATCATGAACTTCATCCAAATTCAAATTCAATTCAAACTTAAATTCAAGACTCAAAGTTTTAAAAAATTCTACTTCCTAGTCAATTCATGATTCTGAGGTTTAAAATAAGCTGAAACTCTAAAAATTTATCAGTGACCAGCAAGAATTTAAAACTTCTCCTATATCAGTGAAAGTACACCTATGATTAGTAGGATTTGCTCCAGATTCTCTTAGCCACAGAAGAATTTCTTTCAAAATATAAATTAAGTGATTGATGATGAATTTCTCTTTTAGCAGTGATGACAATGTAGCTTCTGATCACGATATGAATATGTCTGCAGCAAGATGGCAATCTATTTAAATAATTTATCACCTAACCCAGGAGATGAATGTTTTTTCAGACCAACTTTTCCTGAGATTTATGTATAAAACTTTCAAAATTAACAAGAATTGATGGAAATAAGTTACTAGCAGGAAATAATACCAATTAAACAATGACAGTGCATAATGATAAAGGCTCATATAAAGTGATGACATCAAAGGCTAGTAGCTATTACCTACTATTTTTCTCACCTGATCCAAACTGAGTGCGTGGGCTCTTGGACCTATTGGGTGGCACTGGAACTCTTACAGTTTGAGGCACCATACGTGTCCTCACAACTTTTCTTCTTTCTCGTATGACTTTGGGACGTTGTACATGCACAGGTACAACCTTTGGCTCAATCTCTTTAACATAATTAGCAGGAACAAATCCATCCATTCCATTTCCCTTTCTGACACTCCACCAGTCTTCATTAGTTTTATTCACAAGGTACATCACCTGAGATATTTTTATAGAATTAACATCAAATTTAGCTTAGATTAACACATTGTTTTTGATCGATATTATAAAAGTTGGTGAAAACATAGGGTGTCCAAAGAATATGTACAAACTTTCAGATTCTGCTTTTCAGTTCAGATGAATTCTTTTGAGTACCTTATGCCGAAGCTTTGTACATCATTATCTCTACCCTCCTACCATAAAACTTGGCAGTAATGAATTTGAGTGAACTGAAAAATTCTCACATTGTTATTGGAAGTTTTGTTTTTGTAAGATTCCATTTACACACAATATAATGTCTAAGTACAGTCCCTTAAATTCTACCATGAATGATTGGAAGAATTGGCCCAGAAACCTGGGCCATTAGAGCAAATATCTTTACGGCACACAATAGAAATGTAAATCTTCTATCGATGTTGTGAACTTCAATGTTCTATCTTACTGGGAAATACCATAACGAATTTTTGAAAATTCGGTATACAAATTGTCCTATCATCGAATCTGGGGCCACCAGGACAAAAATCCTTATGTCAAACAATAGGCAGCTCGATTCTCTAAGCACTCTCTAACACACTATTTTTATATATATATAAAATTAGTGCCATAGACCGACTGCCTTCCACCAACTGCAATACCTTAACNAGTCCAGGGAGATCTGGTGGAACTTCATAACGACTTGCTTGTACACATATTGTAATAAATACTCTCTTAGACCTAGCTGCTTAGAGAATATTCATAGGACTTTGCAATTTCGTCCATTTTTAGACAATATATATCTGGAGCTGATTATTTTCCGTAAAGTCCCGGGTTTCGACATTATAGAATGTGGAGTGGATAGAATGTATTTTTATCTTACTTTTGACGCATGAGCGTTATCCCTAATAGCCCCAGGCTCAATGCTAGGTAAATTCTTTATGCCAAAATTTCAGAAAATCATTTTGGGTATTTCCCGGTAAGATAGAACGTTCAGATTCACACCACCTATAGAAAATCTATTCATCTATTGTATGCATAAAGGATTTTGTATACCCATCTTTATTGTTATCATTTCTTTGACAAATAGACGTTCTTCGATTTATATAATGTATTATCCCATTACTTTCTCATTATTGGCAGAGGTCAAATCATATAAAAATGTTATTTATTGCTTCTTTTGCAACAAATAGGAGGAAACTGTTGTCAGAAATTGAATTTCTACAAAATAAGTTTTTCTTACGCCCTAATTTGCCTTCCCTGAACCAATACTCAGGAACTCTGCTACTCGTATAATAAATTGGAATACTCAAATATATACACTAGCCATCAATAGAACCAGATACTTATACAATTTATTCTTTCATTTCTTTTCCAATTTTGTTTACTGCCGGTTGTGAATTCATTTACTCATCTTTAATGATATCAATACATTACAGTCTCAAAATACAATTGACATATTCCAGCTTTCTTCATCTACTATGATTTCATCCTTTTCTTGATCAAACATAAGCCAAACATTCACTGTTTGCTTTGCTCTCAATGCTTTGAGAGCACCTTCCGAAGCATCAGCCATTAAGACAACTTAGAGTACTTCAGTGTTGTAAAATATAAGTGCATCCTTTCCTCCCTCACAATCATTTTGACATATGTTGGCCATTATTTCCTTTCTCACATTGCCGTTACTCCCTAACCTGACCCAGTGTTTCCAAAATATTTTCTAAGAATTGGCTTTAGGGGCACACAACCTTCCTAGGCCACCCACAGCACAGCAACTTTGGAGGCTCACAGATAGACACTTCTACAATTCTCTGCCGATGACTGAAAAGAAAGTGGCCCCTAATAGTCAACGCTTTATCTGCTGTTGTAAAGGAGGCTCTAAGAGAAGAAAATCAGGAGGGAAATGCTATTTTATTGTGCGGATTGTGACATCCACTTATGTGTGACACCTTGTTTTAATACACATCAAAAGATATTTAGCTGACTTTTCATATTGTGACCTCTCTGTAATTAAATTACTTAATACAGAATTTGCATTTTCATTTCATTGATATATCTCTTATAGCTCGAAGATGGTAAAATCTTGAAAAAAAAAAAACAAACAAAACCTGGAAATTTTTCTTTAATATTAATATTTTACAAAAATTGCCTCTGACATTTATTAAAGTAATTAAAATATAATGAAAATTTAAAATAAAAATATGCTTTTTTTTGGGAAGGAATACTCTAAAAAACCCGTCAGGGAAGAGGTTAATAATCTTATACTTTAGGTGCTGTGACTAAATATTTCTTAGAGAAAAGTTCATCCTAAGGGTAAGAAGAGTATAAAACCTAATCAGATTGTTCTTTAACATTTTGCAATGATGTAAATTTTTATACAACAACAGATAATTAAAGCTACCAAAGTAACTTTTACCCAATATTTCCAAAGAGAGAAATACGTATAAGATTTGGGCTGACATAAGGAAATCCAACTTTCACTCCTCTTTAATACTATATCGCTAACATATTTATTTATTCATTTAACCTTTTTGCCAAGGTTAGGTCAATAGGCCTCTCTTACACCTAACCTAAGCATAGTGTTAAGCATCAATAAATAGTAACTAATATCTGACATTATCAACACAAAAGTATTTTGAAACAATTTAAAGAGGTGTCAACCAAGTGTTTCATTCAGATCTCTCCTTTCAATAGTAAATAGAATGTGGAGAAGACTGCTTCTCTCAGAGATTCACGCATTCAGTTATACTGTTTGTGTCTGAGGTGGTAAGCTTTCTGTGTAACTAGCTGTACATACTTAAAGTTGAATCTGGGATATTTAACTATTTTATAATACTCAACTTATTCTCCGCTTGTTTTTACTTGCTTCTACAACAGTAAGAATTTCTGCTTTCTTTCCTAGAGAGAGACATTTCCCATCCTCTTTTTCCTAATCCATTTTAATTAGTGTAGCCACAATTTCCTCCTGACAATTGGAAACACTTAGGATAAAAATTAAGAAGAAAATGCACAGATAAAAATTCAGGTTAATCACTGAGCAGTGCAAACCCATCATGGATGTGCTGTAACTATATGAAGCCCACTTCCAATGATAAAATATTCCAGAAAACCTGTAAATCTCACATTTTACTCAATATACTCAACATTTTTCAGTATGCAGGTGACTACAATAGACTGCTTTAATATCATACATAAATCTTGCTTTTCCTTGCATTTTTGTTACTTTGCTTTATAATGCAAGTAGTTAGGTGGTCACTTCACTTGATTTATTATAATTTTGTATTTCTGCCAACTGAATGATTCCACAAAGTTAACAGCATAGCACTGGCCTATAAGCCCTTGCTCCCTCAGAATTTGCTAAACATCCTGGAAATAGAAACATCTTCCATTCCCAGCTGATTTGTAAGCTCATAGGTTAACAGTTGCAACATCTTCATAATTATTTGAGATGACTTAGAAAATACCAAGTTATTTCAAAAATTTAACATCACATCTTGTATGATAAGGATGAAATTATTTTGTCATTTAAAAATGTTGTTATTGTCCATTAAATTAAAATGTGATCAATGGAGGGACCAATTTCTTTGTCAAAGTTTAACTGTACATAGACCTAGCTGAAATTAATACAGTCCAGGGAGATCTGGTGGAACTTCATAACGATGAGAGTATTTACTACAATACGTGTAATAAATACGTCCAATACGTGGACTTGCTTGTACACATATTGTAATAAATACTCTCTTAGACCTAGCTGCTTAGAGAATATTCATAGGACTTTGCAATTTCGTCCATTTTTAGACACCATTACAGATTGCCGGACCAATATACCATATTTCCCGAAAGATGCACATTTTTTCCTACAAAACTTTTAACTAAAATTGGCTTTCATCTTATGGGCCGAGGGTGAGAATTTTTTCTGACATCTATTGTATGACAATAGAATAACCATACAAAGATAATTGTAAACAAACACCATGGAAGCCTTTCCAACAATGCTTTGCTTTTGTATCATTCTTCCATAAATTGACTGTCTTTTATGAGACAATTTTTCTTTTTTCACTAATAAGCAGTTCCTGTGTGTAAAACCTTTACTTTGTTCATCTTAAAAATCACAGAGCATCTTATGGACCAGGAAATACAGTGACTGAAATTCATTAAAGAGCCAATAATATACAAAGGTTAATAAGTATACATAAAAATACAGTTGTCAGTACTAAGACCAACAATAGCCCTATGTAATGCTGCTTCCATCTTGGAAGGCCATTAAGTTGCATACATAATTTTTGGACACCCTATCATTAACCTAATGTCACAAAAGAGAATGTTTAGGGATAGTTCCTTACCTCTCCTTTGGCCATCACCATGCCCTGACCACTAAATGCATACAATGACTTCACTTGAGGCACAAGTCTTTCCTCTGTCACAGTTCTCTGCTCTATCCTTTCCACTTCTTCCTCATCCCAGTACTCCTGAGGTACCATCCTTACTTCCTGCATCCATCCTTCCTCTGCTTCACTATTAGCTACACCTGCATCATCCATTTCTGATATAAATTCTGGGTCAGCAGATAACTGGGAGAAACACAGAATAGAATACAGCTGTATTTAGCACAAAGTTAAGATAATGAATTCTCATCTTATATGTGACCATTTGCAATTTTAGAACATGAGGATAGTTGAGTACAAAGTGATATAAAAAGAATAAATAAATATATATATACACACACACGAGCAAAAGCTGCTTGCATACTACAAGCTAAATATACAATAGATTAGGTAAGACAATTATACACACACTGTCATATGCCGCTGTATAGTTACGGTGTCTTACATATCCTACATCAATGTATTTAAATATTTTATCTTTGCTTTTGACTATTCCTATAGTTTCAAGAATAATTCATTTCAAGAAGTGCCTCAAATGAAAAATGCGCAATGGCAACGTGTCATCCGCCGCTAAAAGAAAAAATTGATGATCTGCCTACATCAAAAGCCCTTCAAGTAACCAAATGGTTTGAGAGGGACGGTATCTCTGGGAAACCTTGATAATATGTGTAGAGCAGATGTGTAATTTCCTTTGATAAGGAATTAAATACCTTTAATTTCCCGGGTCCCTGGGATTTAAATTCCTTGAATTTTTTACACCTTCCTAGCATCGAACCTAGGATCAATATTGGAGTGGTCTCTTCAGTACATGGCAGAGAATCACTTCTTATACTTGCAATTTAAATTTCAATTCCCTAGCTCAACGGGAAGTTCCTGAAAAATGTCCGAAAAACCATCCAATGCAATTTTGTATAGAGTCCCCGAGTTTGACACTAAGGAAAAATGCAGACATCGATCCTACATATCATGGGTTCGATCCTAGAAAAAAGTACTTTTTCCATTTAAAATACATTGAGGGCACTTTCAAAAATTCGTTTAGGGAATTTTCCGTTAAGATAGAATGTTAAAAATTATGATATCGTTAGAAGTTAAAAAGGTCTATCGTACACCGTGAAGAGTTTTGCCCTATTGGCCATAGGTTTGATGCTAGGACGCATCAAATTTCTCCCATAAGGGATATACAGGGATTTTCAATTTTTTTTTNGAGTACAAAGTGATATAAAAAGAATAAATAAATATATATATACACACACACGAGCAAAAGCTGCTTGCATACTACAAGCTAAATATACAATAGATTAGGTAAGACAATTATACACACACTGTCATATGCCGCTGTATAGTTACGGTGTCTTACATATCCTACATCAATGTATTTAAATATTTTATCTTTGCTTTTGACTATTCCTATAGTTTCAAGAATAATTCATTTCAAGAAGTGCCTCAAATGAAAAATGCGCAATGGCAACGTGTCATCCGCCGCTAAAAGAAAAAATTGATGATCTGCCTACATCAAAAGCCCTTCAAGTAACCAAATGGTTTGAGAGGGACGGTATCTCTGGGAAACCTTGATAATATGTGTAGAGCAGATGTGTAATTTCCTTTGATAAGGAATTAAATACCTTTAATTTCCCGGGTCCCTGGGATTTAAATTCCTTGAATTTTTTACACCTTCCTAGCATCGAACCTAGGATCAATATTGGAGTGGTCTCTTCAGTACATGGCAGAGAATCACTTCTTATACTTGCAATTTAAATTTCAATTCCCTAGCTCAACGGGAAGTTCCTGAAAAATGTCCGAAAAACCATCCAATGCAATTTTGTATAGAGTCCCCGAGTTTGACACTAAGGAAAAATGCAGACATCGATCCTACACATCATATTGATGCTAGGACGCATCAAATTTCTCCCATAAGGGATATACAGGGATTTTCAATTTTTTTTTTTTTCGGGCACTTGCCGAAGTGTGAAATTAATAAAAATTTGGCATATGAATAGTAATTGTAGTTGTTTTTCATATCCAAGTCCAAAATTTTCAAAACTGATCCTTAGTTTGATGCCAGGGCAGATTAAATATTTCCCCATAAGGAATATACAGGAAACTCGGAGAATATTTTGGCTACTTCCCGATGCAATTTTGCCTTGAAACGTGAGATACAATTATGATATTGTTTTTGCAGGAAGACAGCAACCATCTCTCTATGAAGTAATAAAGACATCGCTCTTAAGTAGCATATCCTTGAACCTATAAGGCCCCAATCAAGCTGCTTTTTGCAATTTTCCGAATTTCATAGGTTTTTAATGATACTGTTTTTATCATTTTCTATTAAACGAAAAGAGTCATGAACCTGGCGATTTTTTCTCCTTAAGTCAGCTACTTTCAGATTAAAGAAAGAATGCAATTTTTCTTCTAGGTACTGTAGGTTCGATTCTATAAATCCGCAAAAAGGGTACTTTTCATGGTTTTACATTGCATGAATTTCCAAAAATTTCCTATGCATTTTCCAATAAGATTAAGACACTTTCTGATGCTAAAAGAAAAACGTCACGTAATCAGTGATCTTTTTGTGTAAAGTCGCCAACTTTGACAGTACAAAGTAACTGAGACAGCGCCTGATCCTGAAGATCATGGGTTCGATTCTAGAAAGTTCTAAAAATAGTAATTTCCTCGATTTTGCATATCGCGTGAGTTTTCAGTGATTTGTTTTTTTAATATTTCGTTAGATGAAAAGCGTCACTGACCCAAGGAATGTTAAATTGAAATAACCAAGCAATCACTCTAGAGAATTAATGACATATTGCTCCTGAGTACCTTGGGTTCGATACTAGAAGGCACCAAAACTGGTACTTTTCACAATTTTACACATTGTTCGATTTATCAAATATTTATTAGGGCATTTTCCCTTAACATTGAAGATTGATATTCACAGTATCGTTACAAAATATGGTTTTCAATTGCATGTAGTAGACAACTCCCCTAGTGGACATTGATTGTATGGATGACGTATCCAATATCATCACCAATGGCATATGGCAAGAGGTGTATTAATGTCTTACCTGAGATACCTTAAATGGCATTTATGCATATGGTTTTGTCTTACTGTTATATGTATGGTGTGTTGTGCTAATATCTAATGGAGAGATTTGGATTCTCTCCTGGATGGGGGAGAAAAGCCAGTGGAGTATGTCAGAAGGTTTACAGCAGGAGGTGTATGGATAATGGTGTATGACAGGCAATGTATTAAAAATGGTGTATGGCAGTAGGTGTATGGAAGGAGGTGTATGGTGGGCAATGTATGGATGGAGTTTTTGGAAGACGGTATATTTATTCCTTACCTAATCTCTCCTGTATGATAAATTAAAATTATGGTGTTCCTATGAAACTAAAGGACAGAATTAGGTTCGTACATCTTTGCAAGCAACCACTAGTCACTAGTGAATGGCAGTGGGGCAAACGTATCACTTATCTATCCTATATGAAGCTTTTACTCATATCTCTTTATATAGACGCTTTTCCATATATATACACACACACGAGCAAAAGCTGCTTGCATACTACAAGCTAAATATACAATAGATTAGGTAAGACAATTATACACACACTGTCATATGCCGCTGTATAGTTACGGTGTCTTACATATCCTACATCAATGTATTTAAATATTTTATCTTTNTTCTATCTTACCTAGAAATACCCGAAATGATTTCATGAATGTTTTGCACTAAGAATTTACCTACCATCGAACTAACTACAATACCCTAAACGAATTATAGAAAATACGTCCATATGAATTACCCTAGCATCGAACCTGAGTCCATTAGGTCAAATATCTTTACTGCATACAATAAAAATCCATATCTTCTTTCAAGGTTGCGAATTTCAACTTTCTACCTGACCAGGAAATACCATAAGAAATTTTTGAAAATTCGGTGTTTCGAATGGTCCTAGCATCGAACCTGGGCCATTAAACAAAAAGTTTTATGGCATACGATAAACATCCGTCTATTGCAACAAGACCGTGAACTTTGACTTTCTATCTTAACGCGAAATACCCTAAATGAATTCTAGAATTTTGAACATATGAATTGCCCTAGTATCGAACTAAGGACACTCAGGACAAAATCCTTAACGCATACAATAGATAATTATCTTCTTTATCAGGACCGTGAATTTCAATGTCAATTTCAATTTTAACCATTTACCTGACCGGAAAATCCTGTAATGAATGAAATTCATTAAAGAGCCAATAATATACAAAGGTTAATAAGTATACATAAAAATACAGTTGTCAGTACTAAGACCAACAATAGCCCTATGTAATGCTGCTTCCATCTTGGAAGGCCATTAAGTTGCATACATAATTTTTGGACACCCTATCATTANTATAGCTCAGGTTTAACCATGCTAAGAAGGCTTCAACAATATCTCCGGCCAAATAGTGAGTGGCACTCATCTGTTCACCAACCGGCAGTGAGACAGCCTGGTGAATCACTGTCTTTTACCCTCCAGGCGCAATTACAATTTATCATGAAGAGCTTCTGTAATGGAAATTTATCCAGACGTAAAAGCACCACCCATTCGGATGTCCAGTAGGTGGTGGCATTACAGAGGTCCATCATGAAGAAAAGAAATAACCCCCTATACATCGCAACCTACAACTGCCGCAGCTTGAAGAGCGAAGATCGACTCCTGGAACTGATCAATGAAGCAGAGAAGATAAAGTGGGATGTCATCGAACTCAGTGAAGTAAGAAGAAAATCAGAAGAACTGGTTACACTCAAGGAAGAGCATATTTTCTATTATATGGGAACAAAGGAAGGAAGACTTGGAGGGGTTGGCTTCTTGATTAACAAGAAATGGAAAAATAATGTGGAGAAAATAGAAAGTGTATCTGACAGAATATGTAAGCTAATCCTAAGGATAAACAAGCGTTACTCTGTTCAGATTATCCAAGTTTATGCACCAACAGCAGCAAGCAGCGAAGAGGAAATTGAAAATTTCTACCAGACTCTCAGCACGGAACATGACAAGGAAGATCACTATTATAAAATCATCATGGGCGATTTTAACGCTCATGCAGGTCAGCAGGAAGCAGATGATGCGGTCACAGGAAAACATGGACTCGGACAGAGAAATGAACGAGGTCACTGCCTGGTAGAGTTTGCAGAGTGCACCAAAATGCATATAACGAATACATATTTCAAGAAGAATCCTACAAGGAAGTGGACTTGGAGAGGTCCTAATGGAGTAAAAAACGAAATAGACTACATATTGGTTAACAAACTCTACCCAGTTACTAATTGTGAAGAACTAAACAACTTCAACACCGGCAGTGACCATAGGATAGTTAGATGCAGAATGAAGATTAATGTTAGAATGGAGCGAAAGAAGTTGGTCTCAAGCAGGAAACAGGAGGTAAGTATTACAAAATTAGAAGAAAATAGGAAAGAGTTCCAGCTGGAACTTAGAAATAGGTTTTAGCACTTCAAGAAGTAGAACTGGAAGCCAAAGTCATGGAAGTCGTGAAGGCAGCAGCAGAAGAAGTAGCAAGTAGACCAAAAAGGCCAGAATCAAATATCAAATATGTACCTCCAGTTGAGATATTCCAGCTTTGATGAGGCGTTCTGCTTGAACATTGAGGGAGCATATATCTCCAGCATAGGCAACTATTTCTCCCTGTAGATCCCTATGCCTCTGTAGCAGAGCCTGTGCACTTGGCTCATCCTCTCCACAGTCACTGCTCCCAACTAGTGCTGTCTTCTCCCTCAGCCATGACTCAGCTTCATTTGCATCTGTGTAAAACTAAATAATGAATTTCATATTAGAGTTGGGAAGGATTGCTTCTTCTAAAGAGATTAAAAGAGACTTTAAAATACTGTGAATTCATGAATGGTATTTGTGTTTAAACTAAATGAGAACTGTAATATAAAACTGAGTAGTGCTGAAAACATGCACACTTCCTTAAGAGATTTGAGACAGAATTAAGCATTTCTTTCATTCACAGGAAAGGAAGAAATATACAATTCGAATCTGACCTGATAAGCCTCAGCCGCATCTTCCAGTTGCTTCTTTCTCAGGGATGCAAGTTCTTCGAGTCTCTTCCAGTGAATTCGCAAACTATCAATCCTGGCTCCTATCTCTGATGACCTCGGATGCTCTTCTGCTATTAAATGCTGACCTGACTCACAAACACGTTCACATTTTTGGCGCCGTGACTTCATTTCATCCAATAAAGCCTAGATCAACAAATTATCGATCAGTTTTTGTTGTGATACAGACAAATACTTATCAACGTAAATGAATCAATGTAACAAAAGACAGAAAGATAATATTTCTTCATAAATTTCTTCTTAGAAGCCTTAAATAAATGATCTATCACATATGACATATATAAAGAGGAATTTTCAATGACTTTAGTACTTATTCATTTTTTGTATCACAATAGATTAAAGTTTAAAGAGCACAAATACCACAGCAAATATGTACCTCCAGTTGAGATATACCAGCTTTAATGAAGCATAAATAAGTCTAATATCAGCAGCAAAATTAAATTATTGGATATCAAATACAAAATGCAATGATACAAGCTACATATATTATAACTGATAAATATAATAACAACAGTATTAGCACCAGTGAGAATGGAATTTGCATGTCAGAAATTTTCCATAATTTTTACGATTATAAAGAAAAAATTGTTTTGGTGTGCAAAGTAAAAATTTAAGATTAATTCAGACATACAAATAATGCTGAACAAATATCTTATACGATAAAAATGAGAAATTATGACTTTCTTGACAGTAAACATTGAAATTGTGACTTTAGGTAAAGAAAGATAAAAGCTATATGTACAAAAAGGGAAATCATGAGACAAAGAAGATATTAGATAAAAGTTGGAAAGTATACTTCAGAAAATATTACTTGACATCAATACAATACCGCACGTGTAAAATTAAGCTGTTTTTTTAATATAGGACAGAAGATGCAGTCAACAGCCA
The DNA here is from genome assembly GCA_000376725.2 of Ladona fulva. Classification (NCBI taxonomy): domain Eukaryota; kingdom Metazoa; phylum Arthropoda; class Insecta; order Odonata; family Libellulidae; genus Ladona; species Ladona fulva. The sequence goes on from KZ309425.1 coordinate 24,740, forward strand.
TGCCAATAAGTAAATAATTCTGAGTTGGACTAAAGCCATGATGAATAAATGCATAATAGGGCATAAGATAGATAATAAATAATTATAGCAGATAGATAATTGCAGCAGTTATAATAAGAATACTGCAATGTTGTTGATCTATGATTCAATAAAGGCATGTGAAGGAACCAAATGAATCATACTACTGCAAAGATCGAAGAATAGTAAGTTGACATAACTTCATTTAGTTTAAATGAATGAATTACATTAATTTCTAATCAATTATAACATTACCAAACCAAATTTATGTGCAACATGGACAAATTGAACTTACATTGCTTAAATTTGATAATTTTTACAAATGAAAGTAAAATTAATGTCACTGGGCTGAGGAAAAAAATTAAAACTATAATGATCAAAGTACTCTGATACTTACATTTACCTACCTTCTCTTTCAGTAGAAAAAAATGACATATTACCTTAAAAGCAAATTTTACATTAGCAGTATGCAAAGCTTTACTTGGATTGAGGAATTATAAGGATTAATTTACCTTATGCTTCTGCTGTAAACTTAGGACAGCACGCAGATCTTTTGCAGATATTCCTGCCTTACAAACTCTCTGTCTTTCTTTGACCCAGCCCTCCTCCTCTTCCTGATCTTGTGCAAATTGGAAAAAGTTGCGGGCATCCTCCAATCTTGCTCTACGAGCTTTACTTTGCTCTAACAATCTGAGAAATTTTAAGATAATTTATCTCTATTATACAATAAGAGAAATATTCATTACTGATAAATTTTTGAAATTAATTATACTAAAATGAAATTGTAATGTAAAAATCTCCTTTGATTCATAAACAGTATTTTCTTAAACATCCCATCAAATTTTTCCTAAAATATGTGTCAGGGATTTTCAGATGGGACATTAATAGAAAACCTTTAAAAAATTGCAATCACAAATAAAACTAAAATTATTGGTCTAAATAAAAGCTCATTTCCCTGTTGAGGCTGTCATAAAAGAAAGACCAGTAAACCAAAAATACTGAAGCTCAAATGAAAAGAACTCAAGGACAGATTTTATATAAAAAGGGACTGAGATAAGATTATTTGTTTTCTTCCTTGTAAAATCTCTTGATCAAGGATGAGGAAAAGGTAATCAACTTTGATAGCTGGAAATTTGTTGTATTTGTTGTTGCCTTAAAAATATTTTATGGTATCCTTGATTATCTATGAAAGAAATAATTTTCATAATACGTGGTCCTTAAATGTCAGTTTCATTCTTTGGTAGGTTTCCTTCAAAAGGAAGAATAAGAAGGTATTGCCATCAGCAATCACTAGAAACAATTCTTCTAAAATTGCAGTAATGTTTAAACAGTGCTAAAATTGATAGTTTAATCTTAACCAACGAGGGGTGTATGACAAGTACCCATGTTTAGCAACTGATGGTACCACTGACACAAAATGTGTATGCCATAATTTAACGCCATCTTTAGATGACTGTCAAAATTTCAGACAGATTAATCGAGTTTTGTTTCGATAGATGTTGAAAGTAGTCAAGTTCGTGTTTGCTTGCCACCATGGAGAAAAAACAATATCAATCAGTGATTCGATTTCTTTTTTGGATGGGAAGACATGTGAGGAAATCAAGGTGAAGTTGAATGATGTTTATAAGGACCACGCAGCTTCGATGACTACCATCAGATATTGTTTTAATGAATTAAGCATGGCTGAACATCCGTTTTTGATGAAGAGTGCCCAGGCTGTCCGATTGAGGTGACTACAGAGGATATGGTTAAGAAAGTCCATGATATCATGCTAGCAGATCACCGTGTGAAGATCAGAGAGATTGCTGACATTGTAAACATCTCAATTGAATGCCTACAAAGTATCCTACACAAAAATTTGGGCATGAGAAAGCTATCAGCAAGATGGGTGCCACGTTTGTTCACAGTGGAGCAAAAATGGAATCGCATGACAACTTCGGAGCACTGTTCGGACATGTTTAAGCTCATTCCGAAAGAGTTTCTACTGTGTTGCATGACTGTTGAAAAAACATGGTTCTATTACTTTACGCCAGAAATGAAAGTCATTTTGAGGTCCGTCCAGTCAAAACAGTGGATTTCACCAGGTGAACCTGCTCCAAAGGCAAAACGGTTCCCCCGGCCAGAAAAGACATGGACACTGTTTTTGGAAATCCCGAGGCATCATCTTCACCAACTATTTTGAGAAGGAAAGGACAATCTTGGGGCAGTATTATGCTGATTTATTTGACTGATTCGATGATGAATTGAGGAAAAACAGCCCCATTTGCCAAAGAAAAAAGTGCTCTTCCATCATAACAACGCACCAGCTCACTCATCTGCAGTCGCCACAGCCAAACTGGTCGAATTATGGTACAAATTGCAACCTCATCCACCCTATTCTCCAGATTTGGCCCCATGCGATTTCTTTTTCTTTGCAAACATGTAAAAATGGCTTGGGGGAAAGTGATTCACATAAAACAAGGAATTCATCACCAGAACAGAAGCCTATTTTGCAGAGTTTGACAAAACGTATTTTTTGGATGGCTTGAAAAAGTTAGAATATCACTGGACTAAATGTATTGAGTTGAAAGGAGACTATATTGAGAGATAAATTGAAAATAAGTTTTAAAAAAATACGTTTTCGTGCCTAACACAGGTTCTTATCATACAGCCCTCACAGTTAGATAATTCAACATCAAGAATTCAAATACTTTCTGCTTTTATATTTTAAATTACAACAAGCGAAGGGCCAATTAATTCTCAAATAGGAGCATAGAAGTAGGATTAAATATAGTATCCTATTTGTACTGAAGAAAATATAAATCTTTTTACCTTTACTTAGATCTGTGGGACATTATCAAAAATTAAAATTTTTAATTCTATCAAAGTTCTCATAGGAATAACAAGTGTGTAAAAGTGTGTTATTCCTTTGGGATTTCCTTAGATTTTCAACCTAATAAGACACCTTCCTTTCCTTTAATCAAAGTTCTCATAATACGTCAATTTCTATAATTAACAAAAATAATACAAATGTTTGTGGAACTTCTTTCTTATGAAATTTCAGTTTGTTTGTCTGGAATGGAACTAGAAAATGGAAGAAGAAATACAATGTTACTACATTGTGCTACTGAAGGGTGCTTCTTTTTCAGAGAATCCAAAATATGGATGAATGAAATGGTCTAGAGAATTTTTCTGACCCCTCATCCCTGCTAACTTCACCCTTTCAATGGCTGCTGGCTTGGTTCAAGATCATATAGAAAATGTCTCATTTCACACAAAAAATTTTTTATAAAACTTGTACAATTCCACAATTGCACTAACTAAGTTTACTAATACCAATTTGTTTTTCACTTGCTATCGTGACACAATTCTCGTTACAAATTCTTGACGTATTGTCATAATCTACTTGCAGCATTCAAGAAAACTGGGTGCTTCTCACAGTTAAAGAGATTGTTTTAACTACTTCACCAGGTATGTTGCGAACGTTTTTAATATTATTTCCTGAGTTTAGTCATAAATCATATCTATCTGCATCTTCATATACTTAGCGGCTGATGTGAATGAATAGCTGAAAATTGATCGTTAGCATCTTCCTTCATTGATAGTTTGCATTCCTATGTTATTTGCTGTTCAAATTTGTTGTTACAGAGAGTGTGAAGGCAAAAACCATTCCTACGTTTCATTTTGATATAACTTCTGTCAAGAGAATCATTGGGGAGTGGTTCAGAGTATCCAGGTCAAGAACTGTAGAAGGGAAGTTTGCTTGGAATCAAAACCTGGCACTGCAGAATTAAAGATTATTTAGATTGTGGAATTGTTGTACTTTGTTTTGAATTTGTACTTGTTCTCAATGAAATTTTCTTTGAATACATATTTATGAAAATAGGAATGTTCTAGATTATTTCAAATGCAGAAGTAATTTAGACTCTACGAAGGTAGTGAATTCTCGGGTTTCCCATCACATTGGGTTTGAAAGCCCTGTGGGAACCTCGAGAAGAGAAAAATTCACCTACAGCCAGGTTCCTCCATTCAAAGTAATTTGATTTAGGGCCACAAGAAACTGTTAGTGTTCCAATTCTCCTGTAAGTTTCCAGACCTACCTGTAGATGGCCTTCTAATGCATTCAATATATGTATTTTCCTTTCATTGAGGATTCTTGATGCCATTTTTCCTTCTAATTTAGACTAAGTTTACATAATGTTTATGTAACAGACTTGCTTATGGAAGGGTAATTTCCATGTATTTTAAGTAATGCTTACACAAATTTTGGGTCAACAAGCAGGTCTGGTGATAACTGGGATGTTTCAAAAATGATTACCATACCTCTCCATTATCTAGCAAAGAACACTAAACTACCTCAATTTTATGTTCAGAATCTTCACTATCTTACAAGGTGTGATAAGAAAGGGAATATTTTAATTTCTCAGGCTCTTTGATTCCAGTTGTCAAAATATTTTTCTGTATATTGGTCCACATGTCCATAACGTACATTGCTAACAGCAGCCATTTTGAAAGTTAAGTCTATTGTTGGCTGTCACAAAGGTTACATGTGTTTAACTGTGATCGGCGATATCCTCAATGTTGCCAAAATATGGTCCTTTGAAGTGTTTTTTTGGTTTAGGTAATAGGAAGAAATCACAGGGGGCCATGTCCGGTGAATACGGTGGTAGAGGCATCATAACGGTGTTGGTTGGTGGTGGCCCAAAATTCACAAACAAGCCACAACGTTGACATTGACAAGCGGTGTGAGCGGGTGCATTATCGTGGTGCAATTGCCATGAATTGTTTTATCACAGTTCCAATTGTTTTCTTCAGATTGCTTCATGCAAACAGCATATAAATTCCAGGTAATATTCCTTATTGACCGTACAACCTGGTGGCAAGAACTCATGATGCATTACGCCATTGAAATCAAAGAATACCATGAGCAGAACCTTAAGATTTGTTCAAACTTGATGTGCTTTTTTTGGTGTTCATTCTTTAGGAAGTTTCCATTGGGATGACTGGGCCTTAGTTACAACGTCATACCCATACACCAATGTTTCATCACCAGTTATGGCCCGCTTAATAAGTTCTGGATTGTCATGGACTTCATTCAGCAACATAATCATTTTCTTCACCTTTTTGACATTATCATGGGTTGTTGATGTGCTCGGATGTCCAGGGCGCTTATCATCTTCAGTGTCTTCATGAACCTCTTGTAAATGTTTGTACCACTTGTAAACACTCCTATATGGTGCAGCACTTTATTTAATTTCTAATGCAGAATTTAATGCAAATTCTTTGTCCCATTTTTGCCACAAGTCAAAAATCTCAGATCAAAGTTAAACAAGTGTAACTTTTTAGATGGCCAACAATAGACTAAATGGCTGCACTTAACAATGTACATTAGGGACATGTGTACCAATACACAGAAATAAAATTTTAACTATTGGAATTATAGAGCCTGAGAAATTAAAAAATTCCACCTTTTTTATCACACCACATATAATAAAATCACTCTCTGGACAAGTTAGCAAGAGTAGATGAACAGCATTGTTATATCACAGTAAACTGAACATAACATGGAAATCACTTCAGGTTGCATTTTTCATTCTCTTTCTGATAACAATGTCAGGGTGTACCTCTTGTAAGCAGAAGATAGCCTTTCCAGGTGAGTCTGTAGTAATGGAGCCTCTTTATGCCCATGCTGCAGGAATGCCTGTCCTTGCCTTTGAAGTCTAGTTGTAGTCTCACCAGCAGCAGTTGCTTGCAGTTCTGTCAAACTGTGCTTCTGAAGCAAGTCTTCTACCCCAAGAAGGTGTCCTCCAACGTCCACTGACTGAAACTCCACCTAATGAGGAGAAAGATAAATAAAAATAATGCAACATTTATTTTGGTATGTTACTGGTAGTAGTAGTGTTGTTAAAAGTGCTTTGACAGCATTTTTCATACAGGCCCCCATGGGAAATGAACCACTTTCACAAAAGTCGAATGTGTAGCCTACTTGGCTATCCGGGAGCCAGGTACAACATTTATTCAATATTTATTGCTTGTTCCAAGTAAGGAGGACAAAATTTAAAAATTGTTCTGTCAAATGGGATGATCTCTGAACTATAAGGATTTTTAATTTAATAATTTATCCATCCACCATTATAATTTAACACAAGCTGATGCCTTCTCGGCATAGATTCACCCAACTTTCTTAACTGCACTTCCCTAGCCTCCTTGGAGTGTATTCTCTTTCATTTTCCAACATGCAGCAATTAAAAACACAGCTCCTGAAAAGGGTCCTAGGCAGATTTTATTGTAATTGTAAACTTTTGAATCCCAATTATCAGTAAATTGCACATTGGTTGTCTTGAGGACACGGTAAACCATAAAGGTTGGGAAACTCTGTATAAGAGCACAAGAGGTTTGAAAAGGAGGAACATTTTCAATTAGTTTTTCTGAAGGATGGATCCAAGATTTCATAAAGTTAGATTTCTAAACTAACTCTGCTTGCTTAAATCACAAAAACACATTTGTCATAATCTGGTATGAAGGCTTTCACTAGATGAAGTGTTTGTCAAAGCAAACACTGTTTTTCTTTTGTCACGAAGATGCCAGGTGCATCATTAACGAAATGTCATTTCCCAAAATTCATGAATAATCCACAAACATTTCCTGGTACCGAAAATTCATGAATAATTCCTGATTTTCCCGGTCTGTCAACACCCTGAATAAGAGTAATATTATCTCCTCATGGAGCAATCTTTAAGACAGTTAGTAATGAAGGAAAAACTCTGTCAATCACTGAAAAAATTCATCGCAATTACTTAATTTCTACTGGGACTGCAAGAGGATGTGGAACGCAAATTCGGGTTCCTCCAAAGGGATACAGATGGTGAGCTGCAAATTCCGGATCGAGCTTCTTGTGGTGATTATGGTCGAACGGAGTCTTTTGCCCGCAAAAGTACTCAACCAAAGCAGTCTGATAGAGAGTACTCCACGTCGGTGTGTATAAATGGACCGAGGACTCCCTAATTCCGGACCAGGGGAGTCCTATCTTCCACAAACCCATTAAGGATGAAGAATGGACAGAATGGGTGCAGAAGGTCCTAAATTTTATGTTCCCGACTGCCAACAAGGATAAAGACCATTGTGAAGGTCGTTACCTCGTGTCTGCCAAAGTGAAAGGCTGTGCCTGGCGTGCCCTTTTAGATACGGGGGCGTCTATATCGTTGGTCAGCGGAGAACTCTTGGCCCGCCTACGTAAGTCAAATAGCTGTGCCGGCGCAACAAACAAGCTAGTTGAAATGGCTGACAGACGGTCTATGAGATTAAATTCTTGTGTCGTGTCCACATAACTATCGGCACTCTTATGTGGGATGGCACATTTTATGTCCTATCTGGTCTACCATGCTCTATCTTACTCGGGGCAGATTTTTTTTCCCGATACGGTCCTACGATCGACTTCGGCCGGAAGATTATGATTTTCCCCAACGAGTCGTCCGTCGACCTATTTGACTTCAAATCAACTCCTTTAGGTTTAGGGGTTTGGCAGAAGTAGAAATTGGAAATGAGATGGACAAAGTGGAGTACAGACCAGAAATTGAGGAATTCATTAGATCAGAAATGGATTTGTTTGTGGACGTTTGTGGTCAGACGAATGTAATTAGGCACTCAATAGATACCGGCAGTGCTGCACCGATCAAGCAACGGTATTATCCCGTTTCCCCTAAGGTACAGGAGGAGATAAATCATCAAATAGATGAAATGCTCGCTGATAGTGTCATCGAGCTGTCCAAGAGTCTGTGGTCGTCTCCTATCATATTTGTACCCAAAAAAGAAGGGAGTCGTAGATTTGTGGTGGATTTTAGAAAAGTAAATGAGGTCAGTCACAAGGATGCATATCCATTGCCTTATATCTCCTCAATCTTGGGTAAGTTGAAACGTGAGAAATGGGTCAGCATGATTGACCTCGAAAAGGGATACTGGCAGGTCGAACTGGATCTTGCAAGCAAGGAAAAAACTGCTTTTACTGTTCCGGGAAAAGGCCTGTTCCATTTCCGTGTCATGCCTTTCACCTTGCATAGCACCAGGGTGACGTTCCAAAGATTAATGGATCAAATTATTGGTTGCGAGCTCGATCCGTATTGCTTTACATGCTTAGACAATGTGTTGGTAGTGAGTGAAACCTACAAGAAACATTGTGAAATGCTCAGCAAAGTCCTTGCTCGGTTAAGAGAGGTCGGATTGATGATCAATCAAGATAAGTGTAATTTTTTTCGGCAAAAAATTAAGCTTTTAGGTTATATCATTGGAAATTGAGAGCTAAAGGCCAACCCGACCTCAGCTGTGAAAAATTACCTCATCCCCAAGAACGTGGCCGAACTGCAAAGATTTTTGGGATTTGTCAGTTGGTACACGAGATTTATTCCACGGTTTTCTTCGATAGCCAAACAACTAACGAGTCTATTGCAAAAACAATCGGTATGGCAGTGGGATGAGGCCCAAACCACGGCTTTCCTTGAGCTACAAGAACGATTAACTGATGCCCCTATCCAGACTTTACCAAGCCCTTTGTGGTACAGTAGGATGCATCGAGCATGGGATTAGGTGCTGTTTTGTGCCAGTGGGCCGATGACAGAGAGGAAAGAATGATCGCTTATGCATCCAGGACTCTAAACACCATCGAGCATAATTACAGTGTGCAAAAAAGTGCAAAGTGTGCCAGAAGTATAAGGTAGAAAGACGACAGCCGGCTGGTGAAATGCAGCCGAAAGACCCCATTTCACCATGGACTATTGTGGCTGCGGATATAATTGGGCCCCTCCCAAGGTCCCAGGCAGGAAACTGTTACGCATTAATTTTCATGGACACAGCTACTCGTTAGCCAATTGCTATACCCCTCCGCTCCGTTAAATCAGAAAACGTGAGTGAACAACTTTTAAATTCGGTTATTAACCATTGGGGTTGTCCTGAAGTTTTGCTGATGGATAATGGCCCCCAGTTCCGATCGAATGTCCTGTGTCACGCATGTGAGGCCTATAGCATTAAGTTACATTTCATCACACCATTCCACCCCTGCGCCAACCCTACTGAGAGGTGTATCCAAACCCTAAAAACTATGATAGCCATTCATTGCTGTGGCTCTGAAAAAACATGGGATGAGTCTCTCCCGAATTTATTATTTGCCTTGCGGACAGCGTGACACCAATCAACGGGCTTCTCCCCCACATACTTGAACTTAGGTCGAGAGCTGAGAGCACCAAACGAGCCAATTCGTGAAGCTGAGGGCGGAGACAGGGCTCCGTTTAATCCAGCAGCCCATCTCCGGTCTTTAAGAGAGAGACTCGCGAGGACCTACAAAGCTGTGTGGAACCTAATGGCCAAGGCAAGCCGGTGTCAGACCAGGTACTTTAATATGCGAATGAGGCTGGCAGATTTTCTGGTGGGGGCTTTAGTTAGGAGGAGGAATCATGTCCTCTGTGATGCCTCCCACTCACAGATGGTGAAACTTGAGCCAAAGTATGTTGGGCCATTCACCATCTCTGAGAAGACATCGCCTACCACCTATATAATGAAAACGCTTCAAGGGAAGTCAGCCAGGGCAGTACACATGGAGGATCTTCGTCTGGTGGAATCCTGAGGGGGGAGTGGTGTAACGAGTATTAGACTGGCAGCCTTTTCCCTGACGATTTTTTTTCATGGGAGTGGCCACGAGATCGCATGGTGGTGCCAGAAGGCTTGCGGAGAGGAGAGAATCTCCCTGGACAGTTAGCCACGGGACCTGGTCAGAGGAGTTGGAGACCAATTGGCGGCAGGACATAGCAGATCCTTCCCTTCTTGTGACACCTTTGTGTATATCTTACTGAGATAAAGTTTTCTTCTGTTAAGTTTACATCAACTTTTTCTTACCTACGCCATGCCAGTGTAGGTGCACGGCATGTTACAGCTCTACTGTTAATAAGTTTTTCCCACAGAGACTGAACGGATAATCCTTAATAATAGATTTTCTTTCGAAGAAGTTAACTACCAAACATCTGTCTACATTTAGCTCTAATTGCCAATCATCGCACCATTTCATAATGTTATCTAAATCAGTCAAAAGGGTTAGTCTATCCTCTTTACTCTCTATTTCCCTGTAAATTACTGTAATGATACTGTCAATGATGGTCTTGGTGGTGGATCATCCAAAATTTTACTTACTACTACTACTTAAAAACCTTCTTTCAGCTAATTTATACAGTACCATAAATAGTCTGAAACAATTTCCAAGTTTCTGTGATACTTTTACCATATTTTAAACAAGATCTAATGTTGGCACAGCTTCATTGTTCCATTTCCAAGCAAGGTTCAGAAGGTACTGTCAACTGTTAAGTCATTTTAAGTGAACTAGCTAGCTATTGCAATAAAATTTTTATAGAGGGTAGTCTAAATGTTGCCTAATCACTTGTAAACCCAATTGTTTGCAAATGGATGGTGCTGAAAGTTGCATGAAAATAAAATCAGTCACCTTTACACAGACAGTGTAATAAAGGAAAAATCTGAAATTATTTTACAAGAGAGACAGAGGATTTCACTCACAAGTTGAGATTCTAAAATAGATTTATAAAACCTATTGTCTAAACATTCACCAAAGGAAAAATTATCTTAAAATTCACCTTAACCATATTTCATTTAGGCTCATTTTAAAACAAGGATTATAAAATTTTCAGTTTTGCATAAATATCCTTCAAAGTGTAAAATTCCAATTCCAAAAGAAGACTTCCATTTTATTGATCTTGGAGATGGCTGAAGCTCAAGAGTAGATTTCTAATCAAAATTAGTGGGGAGTTATCAGTTCATATAGAATTTTTCATTAAATACAAGCATATAATGCGTAAAATTTTACAAAATAATTTTGCAGGACGAAAAGTTATGATGATAAGTGATGATAAATCACTCTTGGTCCTTCCAAGAGATCATTTTAAAATGTGATTGAAACACTTTTTTTTTTTAAGTACATGACAGTCCACTGGAATAAAAGATGCACAACCTGTGAACATATATTTAACAAACCCTAAATCAACATAGAAGCATAAAAACATACAAACCTCCATTTCTTTAATGGTTGCAAGGACTGTGTCTATCTCCCTTAGAAGAGCCATCAACGAACAAGATGTTGTAAGACTCGCTCTGTGGTTGGCCAATAAAGTAAGAAGTTCGTCCCATCTTGATAATATTTCCCTCTCCTTAGCAATCACCTTATCTTTTCCATGATAATTTTCCCGTGCTAATTCCTGTGCCATACTTGTCAAATCATGGAATCTATCTTCCTTTTGATAGAAATAACAATTTGAAGATAATTATAATAATGAATGGATCAAATAATTCCAAAATGACACCTCACATCAAAAAGAATACCATGAAAAAGTAAATAGGTTTCAGATTAAGGCAATGGGATGAGTAATTAACAAAAATAAAACAATCATACTTACACGAGCTAAAATTTCAGCACTCATAGCCTCATGCTTTGACATGGTAGCCTCCAGCTGAGCAAGATTGCTTCCATATTCTGGATCACATAAAACTTGAGTCATGTCTTTCAAGAAACTTTCTCTAAGGACACTCTACAAAATGAGTTTTAAAATTCATAGCAATTAGTAGATATAATAGATATAAAGGTTCAAGAAATTATATAAAAGACATTCTAAAGATTCATTGAATTAACAACATATATTTCAAAATGAGAAAGAAATTGTAAGACTATGGAAATAAAAACAAAACCCTACCCCTTCTGTGGCGTTTAGAAAACATGGAAACTATGAGGATACTTATCTTAGGCAACTTACAGTTGTAGAAATTGTTTTATGGAGTGATACAATCACACAATTTCACAGAAGCCACAGAAAATATAAATAATGCCTCATAAATAATTAAATCTTTGAGTAGCAGCAGTCAATTTGTGCAATGCAAAAATTTCCAATGGTATTAATTTTAATAGATATATTTCCAGAACTAATAAAATAAGAATGTATTTCAAGAAAGATAGGTTTCATGGCACTTTTTGAATTTGTACTTTACCTTTCTCTTAAATTTGTAAGCAAGTTGCTCCAGTCTTTCTTGACGTAACAACTCTTGGCGTAGAGCAACCTCTCTTGCATGCTCGGCTCGCTCTAAAGCTTCCCAAGCTCTCTCTATATCATGCACCAGTTGACCATCAACAGGTACAAATTGAGGCTGATGAAGGGACTTTAAATGAGTGTTTATATTGAAATACAAAGCTTCGATCTCACTCCTTTCACGATACCTAAAAATCATGAAAATTTTCCAAATTATAACAGAAAGCTGAATAAAACATCCCTTAAAGGGAATAAAATACAAAACATACTTGGAAGCCAAAGATGGGGAATAAATATTTTCATAATACTGTTGTGGCAACATAACAGTTGTGGAAACGAGTGTTGTAGCAATGAGACAGTTGTGGAAACGAGTGTTGTAGCAACGAGACAGTTGTGGATACGAAAGGGAGTGATTGTTGGGGAGATCGCGGCAGACATGTTGGAAGTGCAGTGAACCAAAGGTGGACTTATAAAAGTTCTTAGAATAAAGTGTGGTGTTTTTCTTTTAATTTTTTTTTGCTCACTTATCCCTGAACTTAAGGCTCTATAACAATTTTGGTGTCAGAAGTGGGATAAGTGAGTAAAGATTCACGAAACTGTAAGGCCTGGTATTACAATTGATAGTTAAATCTGATAGTTAAATCTGAAAGTTAAGCTTAACCTCCAGTTAGTGTAAACTGATGGTTAGTTACCTACCACTTTAACTAAAAGATGCCTTGCTCGAGCATAATTTTCATACCCGTTACCGTGAAGTTTGTTTAAACAATAATGCATCGTAATATTTCCTGCGCATCTTTGGTAGGAAGTTCTTGACAGATTCAATGCATAATTTGATACCATTCTGTTAAGAAACTGGATGTGCAAAGGTATAAACATTTTATAAAGAAAAAGTACATTGTATAAGTAAATTTAGTGGAAGAGGAGGGAAACGTGATAGAGAAGAAGAAAATAACACTGTGATAAGGAAGCAGCAGACGATTTTTCAATAATAAAATCTTCTTTGCACGCCTAAACCAGGCGGCAAATGTTTTTTCGATTTTATATTTGTTCACTTGGTGGTATCTACAAAAGTAATGATATTATGTATCTATTCATGATTTTAGAAAAAAATATAACCTGAAAACTCACCTTCATGTATATTGAAAGCCCAAGCTTCAAATCCCAATCGTCATCCCGAAACACAATACTTGCCTATTTTCGCACCCAATTTACGAGTAAGACTTCATAAGAGTAGTGTTTCATAAATTAAGTTTCGTGAATAGTTTATAATAGTAGCCCGAAATACGGTATGTCTTACCAACACAATCATACGAGATACTTTTAAGGAATGCAGCCATCAAAGAGTTTGGGTGGCCGTATGTGCTAAGAGGTGACAATGTATTACAATGTATGTAGGTATGAAAGTGAAGAAAACACCACATTAGCTTCGCCTTCTACTTTCCTCCCCCAAACGAACGTTCTTCTCCGTTCCACAAAGACAGCAGCCACAAAGTTTCAACTTATTACTGGTTAGAGGATGTCTTTCAGTAATGTGAATGTGTAATGTGATTCAGAGAATCGATAAGAAAGAGTTGTGATTTTCTTATAGATGAGCAGTAGTTATCGTTGTATTTCCTCCATGAAAGGAAATTGTAGAAAAAAAAGAATCAGTAATGGTGGCATGTGGAAACAGAAGGTATGTTTGAATGTTATTTGCCCTTGGTGGTAGTTTTTTAAAGTGAAGCTATGTGTAGCCCTTGTAAATGGAGATGGTATGCAAGTCGATGCTCAAGAACTTTGTTTAGATCTTAGGAGAAATGTATGGCAAAATACAATGCCGTAAGGAAAAACGAAAAAGGCCATTACAATGGAATGACATTTGCAGGAAACAGGGAGTGATGCTATGCATTTCAGTCTACATTAATCATATGATAAATGAGTTCTTCATATCTATTTGTTACACTACTTACTAACTACTACCTGTGAATTTAAAGCAAGTTATGGTTATTTGCATGGTCTCCGATCTTCTTCATTAACTTATCTTAAATTTGTTTAAGAATTATTACTCTTTCTTCAGCTGTGATTCAATCAATAAATGTTTAAGTCTAGTATGCAAAAAAAATGGCATTTCAGAAGTCTCTTTTCAAAATAACTACCATATTTTGATTTAATATATCGCTCATTCAAAATTTAGGGTGAATTATTGTATGCATTCTTGGTGAAAGGTGATAGTAGGTTATTGATGGTTCTCGTAATTTCGGTTTCCTATTTACGACGGTTGTTTCTACAATTTCAACTTCAAATCAAACCGTACTGAAAAGTAAACTAAAGTATGATAACGTTAATATCAATAATCTACCATTTGAAAAATTAACCAATTAATTCAACTATGATATGCGGTATTATGTTTACATTTATGCAGAAATTTACTCATTCAATTTCAAAACATGACTGTCTATGATGATAGAATCACTAAGAACCGCTTATAGTTAATTAGAATCATCGTACTTAAACTACTACGATAAATACAGGTTAGCATTCTACATTTAAAGACAAAAATACGTTTATTTCACTGCCAATGTTCAACTTTTCATCTCAGAAGTAGTATTTGATATTTAGGTAAATACTTAGTAACACGCAACACATATCTAAGGATATTTAGAAGATAAAAAGCCAAATTCATTAGAATTATCTTTATCAAGAATATATACCACCTTAATGAGAGCATCAGTAGTATTCTTTTCATAAAATTCTGCTGTTAAAACGTCCTTTTTACAATTAAACTAGCTGAGATGAGGGATCTTTATCGTACTTATCCGCCATCTTGTTTGTAGTTAACTATCACTTAAGGATTTGACCATAACTGAATCTGATAGTTAAGATAAATAGTACTTTAACTACCAGTTATGGCTTAACCATCGATTGTAATATGGATTTTCGAGTTAACCTGGAGGTTAACTTTAACATCCAGGTTAACTATCAATTGTAATACTGGGCCTAAGTGATTTATGGTGAAAACTTGTTCTACTGATTACGGTGATATGGCGGAGGTGAAGGGGATGTTTGAAATGCTGATGGAGAAGCTCAGGCTACATAAAGAGGATCAGTTACGTGAAAAACAAAAAGAGGAGGAACGCCGAGCGCAAGAAAGAAAGGAAGAGGAGGAACGCCGAGCGCAAGAAAGAAAGGAAGAGGAGGAACGCCGAGCTCGAGAAAAAAAAGAAGAGAAGGAACGTTTTGAGCAGCTTGTACAAATGATGACAGTCTCTCAAGGTTCTATGATGCAGAAAATAGGCAGTGTGGAAGAACATGCTAAAACCACATAACAGGAGGCAAAACAGTTGGCGCAACGCATTGACAGCTTGGAAGAACGTATCGAAGCAGGTATGAGTCCTCGTAACATCTCTGCAGTTTCAACTTCCACAAGAACTGTCAAACTGCCAACCTTCGATGGAGAAACTTCATGGAACCTGTATAAACGACAATTTGAGGTAGCTGCTTCTAGTAACGTCTGGACAGAACAAGAAAAACTCACAAATTTGATAGTGGCTCTGCAAGGAAAGGCTTTGGATGTCTTGCAAAACATTTCTGAAATAAACTAAAACAATTACTCCTCTGTAGTGGCTGCCCTAGAGCTTCGTTTTGGGCAGAGCCATCTCATTCAAGTGTACAAAACCCAGCTGAAATGTAGTGCTCAGCTGCCGACAGAAACGCTGTAGCTGAATATGGGGCCGTGGTGGTAAGAATGATGAGATTAGCTTATCCGCATGCACCTGAGGACATCGTTCAAGATTTAGCCGTTACAACCTTCCAAGATGGAATTTGGAATCCTGAAACTCAAAGATTTTTGAGGACCTCGAGGATGACGAACCTAGCCGATGCAATCCTACGAGCATTAGAATAAGAAGCCGGATATTACTCCAAACAAGACCGAGTGCAAGATATCAAATTTTTGGATCTGTCGTCAGACCAGGATGAAGAGCTGGACATATAGATGACATTGCGTGAAATTGTGGAGAGTTTGAAAAATCTGCCATGTATGTCAAGAACTCCAAACAGGGAGATTAAATACTATTCCTGCGGAAGAAGAGGGCATATTAGTAGAGATTGCCACCAACGCTTTTCTGCCAAAAGGAACAACCGAAGCCATAGCCCAGCAGACAAGACGGGTTCGGGAAACGCCGAGTAGCCAGTGTGAGGGGGTGCATGCTGGCAAATTGGGTTCAAGCCGCTAGAATTAAAATCTCAGCCATCAAGAAGTGAAATGGAAGCCTTATTTTGTCAGACTTTGCATATGGGCAGCCTTGTGATTTTACCATCGATACGGGAGCGACCAGATCAGTGATGAGACCGGACATGACTTTTACTCAACCAGTAACCCGTTTATTGAAAAAAGCAATGTTGGAGCTAGTTAGTGGAGAGAAATTTGCCATACGGGGGGAAACCTCTGCCAAGATCTCAACTAAAGTGCTTGTCACTGTCATCACGGACGAATTTATATTAGGCCTGGACATCATGACAGACTTCAACTTTGTGGTAGACTTCCAGAACGAGTTACTCAGAATCGAGAATGAAGAACTTTTGTTTTCATCGTCTGTGTCATACATCAAACGGACCAAAGTCCTCATAAATGAAGACTTGAGCATTCCCTCAAATTCGGAAGTTGTGGTTCGAGCTTGATTAGAGAAGAATGTCCCGGAAGAAGGAGTGGTAGTTATTGAACCAACGAAGACCAAGAATGGACTACTGATTGCCAGGACTTTGGTCAAACTGAATAATATCGTAAAAGTGGCAAAATTGTCAGACAACAGGGCAATGTTGAAAAATGGGGAAGAATTGGGAGTTTGCGAACCTATTGTGCGAGTGACACGCTGCGATATCGAGTCTGACAGGGAGTGTAACAACGCAGAAGACAAAGAAAAACTTGTGGATAACTTTAAGAAGACATGGAACCATCTCCCTTCGAAAGAATTAGAAAAAGTTTACTGCAGGGGAAGCCGATCTTTTTGCCACTAACAAAATCACGGGCCGAACGAATCTGGTACAACGTCGGATTAACATCGAGAGAATGCAACCAATTCGTCAACCACCTCGATGAGTTCTGTTCGTAAAACAGCATGAATTGAACAAGAATATTCAGAGCATGTTGGAGGATGGAGTGATCAAAGAATCCTATAGTCCATGGTCATCCCCGGTAGTGTTGGTCACCGAAAAGGACGGGACTATGTGATTCTGTGTAGACTACAGAAAACTGAACGACGTCACCAAGAAAGACAGTTTCCCACTACCTCGGATTGATGACATTCCTAACACGTTATCCGGGGTGAAGCGGTTTTCAACGTTGGATCTGAAGAGTGGCTTTTGGCAGGTGAAAATGCACAAAGATGATAAAGAGAAGACAGCGTTTTGTACAGGAAAGGGGCTATATCAATTCAGCGTGATGCCCTTTTGTCTATGCAATGCCCCAGCTACATTTGAGAGACTGATGGAGTTCGTTCTAAGAGGTCTCATGTGGGAAACTTGCTTGGTGTACTTGGATGATATCATGATTATCGGGAGGGATTTTGACGAGCATCTTGTCAACTTGAAGAATGTCTTTGGAAGACTTTAAATGCTCACCTCCAGCTAAATCCAAAGAAATGTTCGCTGTTTCAAGAGAGAATCAGTTTTCTGGGACATGTAGTGTCATCTGCTGGCATAGAGACAGATCCAATCAAAATCCAGGACTTAAAGGAATGGTGACAACCAAAGAAAAAACACGAAGTCAAAAGTTTCTTGGGACTGTGCAGTAACTACCAACGATTCATAAAGGACTTTGGACGAATTGCCAAGCCATTGCATGGCTTAACGGAAAAGAACGGACCATTCATTTGGACAATGGAATGCAGCCAAGCAGTCTAGGAATTAAAGCAACGGATTATTACGGCACCAATTTTGGCTTATCCAGTGGGGGTGACCCCCAGTTGTGCTGGAGATAAGCTGAAGATGTGCAGTGACAGAACGAAGATGAGACTTGACCAGAAACTGACGGTTAGCCCCTATGAGGAAGGCGACTTGGTGTGGTTGTATCAACCCCAGAGAAGAACGGGACTAAGTCCAAAGCTGCAGAGACCTTGGGATGGGCCATACAGAATTATGAAGCGGATCAACGACATCGTGTACAGGATCCAATTAACGCCTAAGACGAAACCAAAGGTGGTTTATATTGAGCGGCTAAGTCCATATAGAGGGAGAGGCACATCATGTTGGGCTATTAGGGACGAATAGCATTCATAGAGGGGGGCAGTGTTGTGGCAACAAGACAGTTGTGGAAACAAGTGTTGTAGCAATGAGACAGTTGTGGATATGAAAGGGAGTGATTGTTGGGAAGGAGATCGTGGCAGACATGGTGGAAGTGCGGTGAACTGAAGGTGGATGTTATAAAAGTTCTTAGGTGTTTTTCTTTTAATTTTTATTGCTCACTTATCCCTGAACCTAAGGCTATGTAACAATACGAATTTAATAATTCAGGAATTATAATAGAAAACTACTTGTTCAGTGCATATCCACCATTTGAAGATGTTAAACAGTTTTAACAGGCTGCACAAGATATTTAATTTGACAGCTCAGTCTTAAATTTGAAAATTATATATGATCTACTGTCGGATTGAGAATGGTATAGACCTGGACTTTGACATGTTACCCATTGATGAAATGCCATTGTAATTGAATATGTTATACATCGCTCGAAAGTGCATTTATTTACCTTTAAAATGATATGCATTAAGAGTCAAGGTAAATATTTGATAGTGGTTGAACAGCCTTTTTTTTTCACTCACAGAAAATGCTCATATTTTCACAGAATTTATACCACGTACACTGTAAACCTTGCGCATTTAAGATATGATTTTTGTTTACAATTGTCCTAAAAACTACAGTAATGGCACTCATTTTAAGTGGACAACTACCGATTTTTCACTCCGCCATGATGGATTTGCCTGTAGTTTACCTTTGAAGTACCTTTTTTTCTGCTGTCTGGGTTGGGTTGGGTAGGGTTAGGTTGTGTGGCTTCCTTTGTTTTTTTTAAACAACAATCTCTATCGCGTATATTTTCTGCGGTATGGGTTAGGTTTGGTTGGGTTGAGTGGCTTCCTTTGGTTTTTTAAACAACAATCTCTTACATGATGAACCACTATGAAATATTTACCAAAAAGGCGATTGAGACCTTGAAAAGCAGGAATAGCCGAAAATATGCAACCGAAAATAACGAAAGAAAAGTAAAATATGGAAAGGTTTTTTCACATTTTTTGATCATCCAACATCTCACCGGAACAGTCTTCCGTTGCTGAAAATGGTGATTTTCCGCTATTTTCCTGAGAAATTGGTTGTTTACCAACGCCAATGTGACCGAAAAACTGCCCCAAAAATTGCAAAAAACGGCAATATACGGCCTTGGTACCGTCCCAACCTAGCACCCGTTTCACTCCACGCGCCTGTAAGCTTGTCGGAATATGGGATAAGGTATAGTTCAGATGTGAAGTTTGTTAGTATTACCCTATCGGTAGTTCGGAGAAGCTCCAAAAATGGCGAAAAAAATGTCGAAAAAGACGTGAAAACAGTGATTTTCGTAAGCTAATATCTAAAAAAGTATAGTTTTCTGAGTTATGAAATTTCGTATCTTAAATGCGCGTTTCTTGCTCTAAATAACGGTGTATGAATTATAAACGTACGATAATTGGTGTTAGACCTATGATTTTTTGAGCTGTCGAACCGCATCGAGTCAATATCGATCTCCTGCTTTATCTGAGTCAATAGAAACCAAATAAAAACATGATAATAATAATAATAACTTCTATAATGGAAACAAGTTTATATAGGTAATCAAGTGGTATTTAATAAGTTTGATGCACCCTTGAGGACAGATGTAAGCTTTGCTCAGAAAAGTGGTGAGGACCACCACATTGGTGATTCACCACTGCTTCAAATCCCTGATGTTATAATAATAATAACTTCTATAATGGAAACAGGATTACCCCAATTACATCCATTTTAATAATTATCCGATTTAATAAAAAATCCGAGTAGCTGGGATTCGAACCCGGGACCTTAGTGTTGGAAAGCTAGCATGCTAACCACTCCGCCACCACGGCTGGTAAATGGTAAATTCGTGCAAATCCATGACTCGGTCATCTTAACACCTTTGAGGAACAATAACCAGGAGTCACAGAAAAACCAAACTTTAATCAGAAATGTTTTATGAAGCCATGAAGCAAAATCTGCATTTCTGAGATCCAATCGGTCCATTTTTGCAACAAGTCAAAAATCACCAATCACAGTTAAACACATGTAACCTTTTTGACTGTCAACAATAGACTAAACTTTCAAAATGGCTGCCCTTAACAATGTGCATTAGGGAAAATTTCAACATTTGGAATTATAAAGCCCAGGAAATTAAAAAATTCCACTTTTTTATCACACCTCTTATTTGTATTCTTTTAGTTGAAATAAGCATGCTTAAGAGTTGCTCAAAACAGATAATCCAAGGAAAAAAGCTGGTTTTGCACCTGATTTGCTGACTGACTGAGAGTAGACTAGAGTAAACATCACAAGATCTACTTACTTTGGTGGTTTTTCCACAGTCCTGTATGTTTTGAATGCAGTCAGTTCTCCTTGAATGCCTTCCAATGAATTTGGAAAATTATGATCAGAAAGTTGTTTTGTTTTAAGTAGAATCCATTCCAGGAGATTAGTTGTTAACATTCCATAACGCCCTTTCATAGCATCAGCTTCCATCATTTGGCCAACAATCTAAACATTCCATTTAGAAAAGAACACAACCAATGCAATTAATAAGGTGATATTTTAATTCTTAGAATAACTGTACAAGCTATATTAAGCCCTAAATTGTGTGCTTCATATCAACACCTGCAAGAGTTTATCTCCATCAAGCATCAATTTAGGTTGGATTGGGTTAGGTTGGTACAAAGTCAAACATCCTTTCTTTACTCACAGACAACATTAAAGATGTATTCCACATACATAATCAAGGGAGTTTTTCCAAAATAGTTTAAGGAGGAATTAGAAAGGCCGTAACAGTTATCAAAATAAAGCTCATACTAAAAATTTCTCTCATTAAATTTTTCAAACATTGCAATTTTAATAATACTGATATTATTATTACTGAGGTAACTCTAAATGTCTTTTCTCTGTAATCCATATTATACACTTACATTTGCAATCCTCCTTCCACTTTTCATTTCGTTTTTCATCCGAGCAAAAGTATGATAATAGGAGGCCACATAAGTGATGATGGATTTCTCATCAGGTCGACTGGTGTCCACATCTGATAAATGATAGAAGAAATAAAATCACAAAAAAGCAAAAAAGTGATATAACCATATATCCATAAAATCAGTCCCTGAACAGAGATACAGCAAGGGCAGCTGAAAATATTTAGGGTGGCATCAATTTTCCATTATTAAAATAAATTTTCCATTATTATACTAACATGATTTCCAGAATTATGCCCTGACAAAGTAATAATAATAACTATAGAAATGGTTTGATTTGTACTTATATTCCAGAAATATGGCTATCCTAATTATATTGATGGTGCTTAATATGTATGAAAATTAAACTAAAATTAACTATCAATAATTATGTATAAATGTAAAAGAAATAACTGATAGAAAATGAAATGAAACTGAAAATTCTGATAGATAATAGATGGGAAGGTAATGGAAGAATACGTTAAAAATAGAAACCAATGGATGATAACCAGCTTTGCATGAGAAAACAGATATTGCTGTAATTCATATGATTCATTCATTATTCATTAGTCTAGTATTCTTTGTTCAATATATTATCCACTACTTTTACATACATTCCATGGAACTTTATGATATAAGTCATCCTAGAGATACCATAGGTAAATCCAAGGAGGGGGGCATAATCCCCCATTAGACATGCATACCTTGAGGCACTAAAGCTTGGCATTGCTGGGCAGTTCCAAGTGCAATATGGTGGCCAAACAATTGAAAATCATCTAAAGATCTCGGGTACAAATGACACTCAAGAGTGATTCAAAATACTATTATCAAATGTTGTGGCCAAGAAATTTTAAAAAAGATCTAACAGTTTGTGGAGGAAGATTATATGGAAAATATGTTTCCATTATACTTGAAAAAACAATTTCTTTCATCAATTGTGGCTCTTTCTCCATGGTGGTAAGCAAACACAAACTTGACCACTTTCAATAGCTATCAAAACAAAACTACTCGATTAATCTGTCTGAAATTTTGACATTCATATATCTAAAGATGGCATTAAATTATGGCAAACACATTTTGTGTCAGTGTGAATTTATACATTTATAAAAACAAAGATACTCTGCTGAATCAAGATTTAGACTTTAATAAAACCCTTTTCAAATTATTAGATCGCTAACGCCATCAGTCATCATTTGTTTCACTTCAATGTTATTGGTTGGCACCCTTTCTCTTCGCATTCCTTTTCCAGTAGCCAGAGCCTGAAGATGGTTCCGTATGAACCGAAATACATATAGTTTAAGTTTTTCCTTTTGATAGTTTTTGGAGTTTATTGTACCCTATAACACAACCATCAGCAGCCACCTCATCTTATCTCACAGAAGTAAAAAATCAGACCAAGCTTATCCTTTCTAAATTACTTTAACCCTTTGAGCGTGTTTTTTGACTATAGTCAACAACTTTTTTTTCCTCTTAAGTGCGTTTGTCGACTATATTAAAAAACCTGGCCTGTAAAAAACGTATGGCAATTCGAGTCATGCTAAAAATGCATGCACTGCTTTAAGGCAACCTTCCTTTATTATTTTAAGGAGAATTTATTTAAACATTTGTCCAACAACAATATTCTGAGTCTAAATGCAATAGCACTGATTTCTCTCTGATTTTTGAAAGAATTCTGCTCAAAAAGGAATTTTTTACCCTTTTTGCTATAAAATTTCACAAAAAGAAAGAGAAAACATCTGTTCTCCTGCCCAGCACCTGTCACTGTAAGTTTGAAAGGAAAATAATCGCCAAGATGAGGTCCTCTCTAACCAGAAAAAGTGATGCAATAAACATTCCTGTGACCATACTTCTTGCTATCTTCATTTTCCTTTTGTGTTCCTTACATATTTTACCGTTGCACAATTAATGGATCCCACCAAAGTATGACGTAAGCAAAAGAGCTACAGTGGAGAAGATATCCGACGATGCTGCATAGACAAAATGCTTCATATCCCTTGAGATGGATACACATGAGAGATATCGAAGAAGTGTTTAGAATAGCCATGAGTAGAAGGTCAGAATTCAAAATTAATTGTGATACAAAGTGGGGTGAGAGTGCAGCAGCTTACATTGCAACTAAGCACTCAGCAACACATCAACACCAGATACCCAACGACGAAAAAACAAACATCATGTGTTTTTCCAGTTAAAAATGCTTACACATATTGCATTGCGCTAAGAGACAAACGGGAAGCTCCGGATTACCGATTTCTGTGTGCATTGTCATTGAGAATTTTCAACTGTGATAAAGAAGTATCACAAATACTGAAAATATGTTTATGAAGGCAAAGTGAGGAAGAGGGATGAGAGGGCCAAAGTGCAAAAATAGTCGGCTAATAGATAGGCCCGTAGCATTTTTCGCACATACCTCATGGTATGGGCCTAAAAGGGATATTTCTCTCTAGTTGTTCAAAGAAGTCAAAATTCTTTGTATACTCCCAAATATTTTGACAGTAAAATATTATCGAATATACATTGTTATTCCAGTATAAACGTAGGAAAGCATACAAATTCGGAAGGTAAATATTATAATATAACAGCATATAATCGAATGATACCGAATGCTGTAGAATATTCTTTTATTATTATGAATTATTATTGTCACCCAGAAATAGGCAAGAAATTGAAGATAGAGGAAGCAGAAACAAACGTAATTTTCCCAGAATCTGATTCTGATTCTGATCAAACTTCAACTGATGAATCAGCAGGATCGACTGAAGACGACGAAGAAAAAAGCAAAGAGATTTCATCCTGCAGCAAGTCCAGCATCAGGGACATACGTCTAGAATAGATTTCCATTCCTGACTTTGAAGGAATGCACAGTGTCATTGGCTTATAAAATTTTTCTCATTTGAGTGTCTTTTAAAGTTTTTCCCAAGAAAATTTTTGAAATTACTTCCAAAGAAATAAATAGATATGCGAAAGGTAGGATAGCTGAGATGGGATCCCTTTCCCAAGATTGAGGTTTTTACAATGGAAAGATGTTTCGGCAGATGAGATTCAACCTGTCATAGCTGTTGAAATTTGTACGTGGTAGATCATAAACCGTTACTTGCATTCTACTTTGAAGAATCGTTTTGGCTCTTCCAGACACCAGGATATAATGAATTAGTTACTTTAGGCATTTCAAACATTAAATGTTGATTTTTATCAGAGGCCAAAGAATCATAATAAAGACATTAGTTTCTTAGAATCGCAACTAAATTGGAGTTAGGAATGGAATGGAGTTGCTCAGACAGGTTTTTATCAGATATATTTTCAATTCAAAGCTTAAGAAATCTTTTCACAGCTTCAATCCTCCCCACTCCACTAAACTTTTTGCAGTACAAATTGAGGAGAGGGATGCATAAACAACAGGGGCGCAGCAAAAACCTCGATAAAAATTGAATTATACAGTACCAGTGCAGGATAGCTGGAAGAAAGGAGGTTCTAGAGAATCTAAACATACGTTTTAACATATAATAAAAAAGTTTTTAGTGATGTATTAAGAATATAATGAAATATTGCATATTTTAGAAATTTTGTGCAAGGTTGCATACCCACTTGGGAGGTCCTCTAATTACTCGTTATTGGAAGTTACCCATGATCCAAAAATACTGTAAATACATGCATACCTATCATATAAAGAAGTGAGAACAAAAAATTTACCTAATTTCAGACTCATTTTTTCATGGATATTTGACATCTCAAGTGGCATATGTCTTTTTTACCTTGACACACTTAAAGGGTTAAGAGGATACTTAAAAATTCTAAGTGCATAGATAATAATATCTTTTTAAATCAATTTAGAAGAAAGCAATTTTTAAATAAGTCACTTAAAAAATGAATCAAGATCAGGTCTCAGAAACATGGACCATGCTTCTGTATGCTACAATTTACAAATTTACTTAAAGTTTAGTTTTCTTGAGGTTGTTGTTCCACAATGATGTGAACATGACAGAATACTGAATTTGCATGAATTAATCCTGTGTTGATTGGCTGCTATTAACCGTTATGTTAATGACACAAAAATAGATTGCAGTCAGAAATTGTAATAACATCAATGAAAAAATTCCATTAAAATGCTGCACGTGGAGATACGTATTAGTACACCTTCCTCATCTTCTCCACTCTCTATCACTTTCCATAGTACACTCACCTGCAACTCAGAGCCTGTTATGCATACAAGGTGGTAATTTTATTGTGTAACCAACTGTACATGGAGATGTCAAATACAACATTCAGCACATCAAAAAACTATATTTGCAATACCTTCAGCATCAAGAAGGCGAGGAATCCCAAGCCCTTCTTGCGCTACATCAAATGCTCGATTGAGGTTTTCAATATGCCTGGATGGTATAAGGGAGTGATAATCAACAAGATCAGGTCTATGAGCATGGATGAGGGCATTGAACCCAAGACCACTTCTCCAAGAACCTAGAAAAGTAACAAGAGAAAAAAAAACATTAAGCTAATTAAAAAAAAAAACAAATTGATAAAGGAAACGATAATTTAACCACTCATCTGGTTATTGCAAGAAGTACGCATTTGGTCATACTAAATGAAATATTAAGGAAATGATTTAATGAATTATTTTGGGTTATAGAAACTTATTTTAACTAAAGTTAAAATAACAATTAATTCTGCTAGTAAAATAATTCCATTTNAAACCAAAGGTGGTTTATATTGAGCGGCTAAGTCCATATAGAGGGAGAGGCACATCATGTTGGGCTATTAGGGACGAATAGCATTCATAGAGGGGGGCAGTGTTGTGGCAACAAGACAGTTGTGGAAACAAGTGTTGTAGCAATGAGACAGTTGTGGATATGAAAGGGAGTGATTGTTGGGAAGGAGATCGTGGCAGACATGGTGGAAGTGCGGTGAACTGAAGGTGGATGTTATAAAAGTTCTTAGGTGTTTTTCTTTTAATTTTTATTGCTCACTTATCCCTGAACCTAAGGCTATGTAACAATACGAATTTAATAATTCAGGAATTATAATAGAAAACTACTTGTTCAGTGCATATCCACCATTTGAAGATGTTAAACAGTTTTAACAGGCTGCACAAGATATTTAATTTGACAGCTCAGTCTTAAATTTGAAAATTATATATGATCTACTGTCGGATTGAGAATGGTATAGACCTGGACTTTGACATGTTACCCATTGATGAAATGCCATTGTAATTGAATATGTTATACATCGCTCGAAAGTGCATTTATTTACCTTTAAAATGATATGCATTAAGAGTCAAGGTAAATATTTGATAGTGGTTGAACAGCCTTTTTTTTTCACTCACAGAAAATGCTCATATTTTCACAGAATTTATACCACGTACACTGTAAACCTTGCGCATTTAAGATATGATTTTTGTTTACAATTGTCCTAAAAACTACAGTAATGGCACTCATTTTAAGTGGACAACTACCGATTTTTCACTCCGCCATGATGGATTTGCCTGTAGTTTACCTTTGAAGTACCTTTTTTTCTGCTGTCTGGGTTGGGTTGGGTAGGGTTAGGTTGTGTGGCTTCCTTTGTTTTTTTTAAACAACAATCTCTATCGCGTATATTTTCTGCGGTATGGGTTAGGTTTGGTTGGGTTGAGTGGCTTCCTTTGGCTTTTTAAACAACAATCTCTTACATGATGAACCACTATGAAATATTTACCAAAAAGGCGATTGAGACCTTGAAAAGCAGGAATAGCCGAAAATATGCAACCGAAAATAACGAAAGAAAAGTAAAATATGGAAAGGTTTTTTCACATTTTTTGATCATCCAACATCTCACCGGAACAGTCTTCCGTTGCTGAAAATGGTGATTTTCCGCTATTTTCCTGAGAAATTGGTTGTTTACCAACGCCAATGTGACCGAAAAACTGCCCCAAAAATTGCAAAAAACGGCAATATACGGCCTTGGTACCGTCCCAACCTAGCACCCGTTTCACTCCACGCGCCTGTAAGCTTGTCGGAATATGGGATAAGGTATAGTTCAGATGTGAAGTTTGTTAGTATTACCCTATCGGTAGTTCGGAGAAGCTCCAAAAATGGCGAAAAAAATGTCGAAAAAGACGTGAAAACAGTGATTTTCGTAAGCTAATATCTAAAAAAGTATAGTTTTCTGAGTTATGAAATTTCGTATCTTAAATGCGCGTTTCTTGCTCTATGAACTATATATGTATGAATTATAAACGTACGATAATTGGTGTTAGACCTATGATTTTTTGAGCTGTCGAACCGCATCGAGTCAATATCGATCTCCTGCTTTATCTGAGTCAATAGAAACCAAATAAAAACATGATAATAATAATAATAACTTCTATAATGGAAACAAGTTTATATAGGTAATCAAGTGGTATTTAATAAGTTTGATGCACCCTTGAGGACAGATTTGCTCAGAAAAGTGGTGAGGACCACCACATTGGTGATTCACCACTGCTTCAAATCCCTGATGTTATAATAATAATAACTTCTATAATGGAAACAGGATTACCCCAATTACATCCATTTTAATAATTATCCGATTTAATAAAAAATCCGAGTAGCTGGGATTCGAACCCGGGACCTTAGTGTTGGAAAGCTAGCATGCTAACCACTCCGCCACCACGGCTGGTAAATGGTAAATTCGTGCAAATCCATGACTCGGTCATCTTAACACCTTTGAGGAACAATAACCAGGAGTCACAGAAAAACCAAACTTTAATCAGAAATGTTTTATGAAGCCATGAAGCAAAATCTGCATTTCTGAGATCCAATCGGTCCATTTTTGCAACAAGTCAAAAATCACCAATCACAGTTAAACACATGTAACCTTTTTGACTGTCAACAATAGACTAAACTTTCAAAATGGCTGCCCTTAACAATGTGCATTAGGGAAAATTTCAACATTTGGAATTATAAAGCCCAGGAAATTAAAAAATTCCACTTTTTTATCACACCTCTTATTTGTATTCTTTTAGTTGAAATAAGCATGCTTAAGAGTTGCTCAAAACAGATAATCCAAGGAAAAAAGCTGGTTTTGCACCTGATTTGCTGACTGACTGAGAGTAGACTAGAGTAAACATCACAAGATCTACTTACTTTGGTGGTTTTTCCACAGTCCTGTATGTTTTGAATGCAGTCAGTTCTCCTTGAATGCCTTCCAATGAATTTGGAAAATTATGATCAGAAAGTTGTTTTGTTTTAAGTAGAATCCATTCCAGGAGATTAGTTGTTAACATTCCATAACGCCCTTTCATAGCATCAGCTTCCATCATTTGGCCAACAATCTAAACATTCCATTTAGAAAAGAACACAACCAATGCAATTAATAAGGTGATATTTTAATTCTTAGAATAACTGTACAAGCTATATTAAGCCCTAAATTGTGTGCTTCATATCAACACCTGCAAGAGTTTATCTCCATCAAGCATCAATTTAGGTTGGATTGGGTTAGGTTGGTACAAAGTCAAACATCCTTTCTTTACTCACAGACAACATTAAAGATGTATTCCACATACATAATCAAGGGAGTTTTTCCAAAATAGTTTAAGGAGGAATTAGAAAGGCCGTAACAGTTATCAAAATAAAGCTCATACTAAAAATTTCTCTCATTAAATTTTTCAAACATTGCAATTTTAATAATACTGATATTATTATTACTGAGGTAACTCTAAATGTCTTTTCTCTGTAATCCATATTATACACTTACATTTGCAATCCTCCTTCCACTTTTCATTTCGTTTTTCATCCGAGCAAAAGTATGATAATAGGAGGCCACATAAGTGATGATGGATTTCTCATCAGGTCGACTGGTGTCCACATCTGATAAATGATAGAAGAAATAAAATCACAAAAAAGCAAAAAAGTGATATAACCATATATCCATAAAATCAGTCCCTGAACAGAGATACAGCAAGGGCAGCTGAAAATATTTAGGGTGGCATCAATTTTCCATTATTAAAATAAATTTTCCATTATTATACTAACATGATTTCCAGAATTATGCCCTGACAAAGTAATAATAATAACTATAGAAATGGTTTGATTTGTACTTATATTCCAGAAATATGGCTATCCTAATTATATTGATGGTGCTTAATATGTATGAAAATTAAACTAAAATTAACTATCAATAATTATGTATAAATGTAAAAGAAATAACTGATAGAAAATGAAATGAAACTGAAAATTCTGATAGATAATAGATGGGAAGGTAATGGAAGAATACGTTAAAAATAGAAACCAATGGATGATAACCAGCTTTGCATGAGAAAACAGATATTGCTGTAATTCATATGATTCATTCATTATTCATTAGTCTAGTATTCTTTGTTCAATATATTATCCACTACTTTTACATACATTCCATGGAACTTTATGATATAAGTCATCCTAGAGATACCATAGGTAAATCCAAGGAGGGGGGCATAATCCCCCATTAGACATGCATACCTTGAGGCACTAAAGCTTGGCATTGCTGGGCAGTTCCAAGTGCAATATGGTGGCCAAACAATTGAAAATCATCTAAAGATCTCGGGTACAAATGACACTCAAGAGTGATTCAAAATACTATTATCAAATGTTGTGGCCAAGAAATTTTAAAAAAGATCTAACAGTTTGTGGAGGAAGATTATATGGAAAATATGTTTCCATTATACTTGAAAAAACAATTTCTTTCATCAATTGTGGCTCTTTCTCCATGGTGGTAAGCAAACACAAACTTGACCACTTTCAATAGCTATCAAAACAAAACTACTCGATTAATCTGTCTGAAATTTTGACATTCATATATCTAAAGATGGCATTAAATTATGGCAAACACATTTTGTGTCAGTGTGAATTTATACATTTATAAAAACAAAGATACTCTGCTGAATCAAGATTTAGACTTTAATAAAACCCTTTTCAAATTATTAGATCGCTAACGCCATCAGTCATCATTTGTTTCACTTCAATGTTATTGGTTGGCACCCTTTCTCTTCGCATTCCTTTTCCAGTAGCCAGAGCCTGAAGATGGTTCCGTATGAACCGAAATACATATAGTTTAAGTTTTTCCTTTTGATAGTTTTTGGAGTTTATTGTACCCTATAACACAACCATCAGCAGCCACCTCATCTTATCTCACAGAAGTAAAAAATCAGACCAAGCTTATCCTTTCTAAATTACTTTAACCCTTTGAGCGTGTTTTTTGACTATAGTCAACAACTTTTTTTTCCTCTTAAGTGCGTTTGTCGACTATATTAAAAAACCTGGCCTGTAAAAAACGTATGGCAATTCGAGTCATGCTAAAAATGCATGCACTGCTTTAAGGCAACCTTCCTTTATTATTTTAAGGAGAATTTATTTAAACATTTGTCCAACAACAATATTCTGAGTCTAAATGCAATAGCACTGATTTCTCTCTGATTTTTGAAAGAATTCTGCTCAAAAAGGAATTTTTTACCCTTTTTGCTATAAAATTTCACAAAAAGAAAGAGAAAACATCTGTTCTCCTGCCCAGCACCTGTCACTGTAAGTTTGAAAGGAAAATAATCGCCAAGATGAGGTCCTCTCTAACCAGCAAAAGTGATGCAATAAACATTCCTGTGACCATACTTCTTGCTATCTTCATTTTCCTTTTGTGTTCCTTACATATTTTACCGTTGCACAATTAATGGATCCCACCAAAGTATGACGTAAGCAAAAGAGCTACAGTGGAGAAGATATCCGACGATGCTGCATAGACAAAATGCTTCATATCCCTTGAGATGGATACACATGAGAGATATCGAAGAAGTGTTTAGAATAGCCATGAGTAGAAGGTCAGAATTCAAAATTAATTGTGATACAAAGTGGGGTGAGAGTGCAGCAGCTTACATTGCAACTAAGCACTCAGCAACACATCAACACCAGATACCCAACGACGAAAAAACAAACATCATGTGTTTTTCCAGTTAAAAATGCTTACACATATTGCATTGCGCTAAGAGACAAACGGGAAGCTCCGGATTACCGATTTCTGTGTGCATTGTCATTGAGAATTTTCAACTGTGATAAAGAAGTATCACAAATACTGAAAATATGTTTATGAAGGCAAAGTGAGGAAGAGGGATGAGAGGGCCAAAGTGCAAAAATAGTCGGCTAATAGATAGGCCCGTAGCATTTTTCGCACATACCTCATGGTATGGGCCTAAAAGGGATATTTCTCTCTAGTTGTTCAAAGAAGTCAAAATTCTTTGTATACTCCCAAATATTTTGACAGTAAAATATTATCGAATATACATTGTTATTCCAGTATAAACGTAGGAAAGCATACAAATTTGGATGGTAAATAATATAATAAAACAGCATATAATCAAATGGTACTGAATACTGTAAAATATTCATTTATTATTATGAGTTTAAAAAAAGTTTTTCCCAAGAAAGTTTTTGAAAATACTGCCAAAGAAAGAAATAGATATGTATGAAATAGATATCCCGACTGTCTGCGGAAGGTTTTTGGGCGAATGCCGGACAGTTAGTACATTGTTTTTGCACCCCCTCAACCGTTGCCACCAGGTCCCATGACCTAATCGCGACGGGTAATTCCTAAATAAATAAATAAAT
>KZ309425.1:103683-114606 GCA_000376725.2 Ladona fulva
GAACAGCCTTCTTAGACTTCGGACAATAATACTTTCTTAAAAAATTCGTCCCCTCCCTTTCTTTATTATGCCTAGATAGCATGAATGGTGCTGTTATTGGGGAAATATTCGTCCTTAATGTATCAGACAAGAAACGGATTACAATAGCGATGTGTTTTTTTCCATAGAGGAAATTTAAAAAATTGTATGTTTTTATGTGCAGAAAATCGATGCCGAAGTTGCGCAGCATTCGAACTTTCAGCTCCACTCAAATGCGCTGCTTGTTGTGGAGAAAATCTGCGAACATGGCGGAAAAATGGTTTCTTTTTTACTAAACAACGTATACTTACCCACGAGTGAAATTCAGCACTTGTCTTGGGGTTTGCGAAGCAGGTTTTGGCGAATTACGAGATGATGCGACTGGTGGTAATTTTTTCTGCACAAGGAAGAGCGATAGGTTCTCACGAAAGCAAGTATTGAATTCAGGGGCACATCCAAAATTTTCGCTTCGGGCGCTGAACCACGTAACAAATAATCTTCTATTAACGTTGTAGTGCAAATTAATCGTTTCTCATACATGGGAAGTATTGCCCAAGAAAGTGTTTTAAGCGTCCAAATATTTATTGATAAGACCCTTGAGAATTTGCTTCTGAATAAGTACTTTAAGTAGACGTACTTATAGTAGAAACTTTGGGGGGCTTAAGCACGTCAGCCACCCCCAGTTTGCGCGCCCGATTGAATGATAATCATACCTTGAAAAATACCAGTTAATATAGGAAATTTGTATTTCGTTAAAACGGTACGTGATTCTCATTTGATGAGTCTCTCCAAAATAAACGGAAGTCTTATAAAATTGTTTTCAAAGTAGACAAAGTTTCCTATGCTTTGAATATTCTCAGAAAAGCTTAGTTAAGTTTGACGTTCAGAAAAGGCTTTTCAGTTACGTGAAATGTTTACTTCGGAATCGCATGGTAGTACACGTGATGCATCATACTTGTTACGTCACTGCCTCACGTATTCATGCATGCACCTTGCATAATTAGCTGGAAGTCGACAGTAAACATTTCTAGTACAGTAATGGTATACGACGCGAAGTATTACGCAAAAAATTGTCGAACTTTGATTTAGGGCTGTCGTTTAATGAAGTGCATAATTGGGGTGTTAATTAAAAAGATTCGATTATAATTATGCTTACCATGCGTCCCGTTTTGACTGAGACTGTCCCGGTTTAGATATATGGTCCCATTTTGTCCCGATTTGGATGAGAACTCTGATCCAGTAAAAATCGTGATACTCGGATATAGGAAGAAAAAGAAGGTTGGAACGCGGCTGTTTATGAATTAGAGGTTTAAAAACACTCTGTAAGCCGTCTTTCGGAAAGCGGAACTCGCGCTCAGAGACAAACGGGAAGCTCCGGATTACCGATTGTCTCTGAGCGCGAGTTTTCTTGCTTGCCGAGAGACGGCTTACGGAGTGTTTTTAATCCTCTAATCGGATATAGGAAAGAAAAATGATTGGAAGGCTAAATTAAATGACACTGCGACGTTGCACAATCGCTATTTGGGAATATCAAACTAATAGGAATGGCTAAAAAAAAGTTTTAAAACAACGACCCGGTTGTTACTGTTTAACTTGACTACAAAATTTAAAATGTCCCGGTTTGCTTTCATCGGGATATGACAACCTTATATATGGCTAATTTTAGTAATTGCATTGGCCATTGGTTAACTTGGAAATTGACATTGGTTTTTCATGAGAAAATATGGAAAACCGTTGTAATTGTGCATTTAAATCTTAAGAAGAAATAGAGTTCTTCTGAGGACATTTTCATTTGGCGTTTTAGGTGACTAACAGTAGTGAATATTGCTAATAGCCGTTCGAAAGTATAAGTAAGGATGTTTCTGTAAAGCCATGATTTCTCTGCTTTTCTAACAGACCGAGTAATCTCGAGCAACCATTGTTGATTCTCCAATTCCCATTGGCTCTGATACCCCCAACAATTGAACATGCTCGCTCCAATTTTCAATTCCCTTCATTAAAGTAACAATAGAGAATCGCACTCTGCGTCGGCAATTCTCAAGGGAACGAAACATGAAAAGTGCATGTCCTCCATCGGAATTCTTCCCACGATCCTCTTCCCCTGTTAAAACTGCACCTTATACTCGATGCCGAAATCTCAGGAGAGAAAGATGTAGGATAAAGAAGTCGCCGAAAGAAATTGGAACGGTCCCAATAAGTTTCTCCCGGGCGGTAAGCGACCAGAACGTGCCCATTCGTGTATAAACGACAAAAACCTTATTCTCCCCGTGCAAATAGCCGCATGCCCGATCACCCGCGACCAGTCTCTCCCCGTCGGACATGAATGGCGTTTGCGAAAGATTCGAAGCGCGCGAAACTGCCAAGTCGCTCTCCTCATCACGAATCCAGGCATAGGCGTGCTCAGGGGTCGTACAATGGGCATAAGCCTTAGGTATTTAAAAATTTCGAAAATGGGACTTATGTTTCCTCCCACTCTTAAATATCTAAATTTACTTTTTGATCTGATAATGGTTCATGGACAGTTTCTCGAGAAGTTACTGGCTCACCTTTCAATAATAACTATCTATAAATTTTTTACTTTTAGTGGAAAGTTTGATGGTTGTGTGGAATTGTTTGTCTTTCTCTTTATAGAAAAGGGAAAATTATAACATCATGAAATTCCATTAATTTTAGGATAGAAAATCCGAATTAATTACAAACTTTGTTTTTCATTGGAAAGATAAAGATAACTTTGATCAAGAATAAATAAATCATAGATCGCATATGACATGAATGTCGACTTGTCTATAATTCAGGAAAGGGATTCGACATGTAAAAATCACTGATTTCTTCTTCCCGGCGTGGTGACCCTAAATCTTACAACGTTGAGCGCTGTCTAAATTCCTTACTTAGTAGGAAGTACTTTGGGGCACTCATGCAATTTTTGGCACTTCTAATACCATTCTGAGAATAATTTGCATCAATTTTTCATTACATCTATTTTATTTTTCTTTATTTTGTGTGTGGGAATACATGTAGTTGAAGACAGAATTGCCGGGCAGTGTAGCGAGTAGCCAGTAACCACATTGGTGCCACATATAAATGCAATTCTATCCATAAGGTGCGTTGTTTCAAGGACGAGTTACCTTTGCTACTTTCGATGAATTTCAATGCTATCCCTGAGATATTTATACGGTTCATGAGCAAGGTTAAGTAAGCGAGTGAGGGTCATATTTATAGTAATCTTTGCTGCGATCAAATGAAAGCGCTGCACCGTAAAGCACCTCCTGAAGACTTCTTTATTGTTCCGTAGTTAACAAGTAACTGCTATTGATCTCACGATCAGAAAAAATGAAAGCAATTCTGTTCATTCTGATAAGCAACTAGATAAGGAACCTTACACTAAAAGAGACTTATAAATCGTTATCACTTCCATTTCTGAAAATGAACATTAACGTCAAGTCCACTGATACGGAAGCCTAAAATAATTAAGTTTATATTTCCAAAATTTACCCCATTTTTGTTTCAGTAGAAGTTAATAAATATTTGGAACGGTAATTTGTGACAAAATCAGTGCCTCAGAGTTTTCTCTAAAATTACAGGTATGAAAAAGACGTTGCAAATCTTAGGTAATCTTCACCTGCAAAGCCAAGCATGATACTCAATTTTCGCACTGCATTAGCCCAGATCAGAATGATGAATTGCGGGAAACAGCAAAATTTTAGAATAATGAGTTCCTTGAAAAATATTTCCGAGATAAAACTTTCAGAATTCAGCTTCTGCTATCTGTTCACAAAATGTTTGCGGGTTAGAGTGAGCGCGAAGGTGGCATTTTCTCTTTTTTTTAAGGGACCCAATACGGAATAGGATGATGGACAGCTTCCCGTTATTTCCTAAGGTAGAAACTTGCTCTGTTGCAACATTTGCATTAAAATATAAAGTCAAATCGTTTAAAAAATTTTCAGTATTGAGTGAAAGTAAAGTTGGAAATAACAAAGCGATTTATTTTAGATTAATTATGAACACAATCGCAGAAAAAAACAAAAAATTTTAACTTCAAAAAAAGTCATGGATTTTGTTCCGGTAAAGTTTGAATGGGTGCCATTAGCTCTCTAATTTAAGAAGCGAGGAATCTTTAACGTTAAAGTCTGTTTCAAATTATTCACTCTCCGTTCGTATTATTAATTTGGCAGGCAAACGGTTTTGAGGCAAATATTTAATAGAAATTATTGGACAGGTCGAGAATTTTTGAGAAATCGCACTGAAGAAAGTAGTCGCCAGCTATTTTTCGTCTTATTTACTCTGGAAGATATTTCAAGCGAGAAAGTTTCTGAGAAGATAGTGAATTTATTTTCTGTGCAAATACAAAACCTCTAAGTTTATAAATAACAAAAGAAAAACAAATTTTATTCCGGGAGTAACGCGGCGCGGCCCGCGGTCGTTTCGCTGGAGATGGGATGCTTCATACGATTGGGCGCCTTCTCGTCGTATTTTTGTCAGCATTTCGGACGAAAGGAGAGACTTTCTTTCTCATCTGGTCATATTTCACTCTATGAAGAAACTATTCTTTTACCAGGTTGACAATTGGGGATGAATAAGGAATTTCTTAACTGCAGAGATCACATACAACGATCGGTAAACAGCCTACCAAAATCTCTGCCACGTTTATTCGATATGTTTGCAATTTGATTTTTCGACGTAAGAGGCATATGGTAACACCCGTTATAAAGAATGAGTGAAACAAGCGATGAACATTTCCCAAGGGAAACTTCGCAAGTGGGATAGAATCTGATATACCTGGCCAAGAGACCAATTTTTGTTTCTTTGAGCCCAGGATTCGAACATTTTCACAGCAATTCACTAGAGACTATGCATGATTATGCCAGACGAATATCGATGTCTTTACGCGTGTCATAAATGGCAAATTTATACCAGAAAGAACGATTAAGTACTATAAAAATTTTCATTTTTAGTGCGATAATTTTTTTCTGAGAAGCTGATGTTGCATCAATGATGAACCTGTTGTTTCCATGGTTGTCTTTTCTGTAGTGGAGCGGCAGAACAGCAATTGGCGTCATAAAATAAAATCTTCAAATTTAGCGAAATTGGCATCTTACCTCCGACTCCCTTTGAGAAATCCAATTGGAGGAGAATCCAATCATTCCTTTAAATGAATGTCCTTTCTTTCAAAGCATGAATTGCAAAGATGCGAGGTCAAAGTGTCAAATAGTGTCCTTTATTTCAGGAATATTCACGGAGACCGATCGGAACTATGGCGCATGCGAAGTTCGCGGAAGAAAGGAAAATCCTCCGTGCGAACTGTCACCACGAATAAACTTAATATAGAACCAATGATGATTAAAAATGACGGCCAATTAAAAATGAATGAATGCACCGTTCAGATGTATTCACCTTAAGCAGGAAGGAGTTCATCCATTTGGTAAAGGTCTTCTTCTGTATGTGTAATCTCTCCTCCTGCAGTGCCTTGATGCGGCTGGTCTCGAATTTGATTGCATCTTCTCTTTGCTTCATTGTCTGCGATACGCTCTGGTACCCTGTGCTGCCAACCCACGGTTCTCCAATGTACTCCTCACTCCCAACTGAACTCCGAATTCTGTATCCACCGCCTCCCCGGTCCGGCTGACCTGCAACAACCAATTCACAACAGACATCAATTAAACCGGCAACCAAGCATAGAAGCCCCAGAGCTTAAAACACAGCGATAAAAAACACATGTATTATACACAAATACCCTGCAAACCGCCATAGGCGAGTGCCAGGGGATGTGAATACCAAGGGCTGAATATTTTGTCACCGTTGAGTGTTGCCGTATTTATAGTAAAGAACTCCACTCGGCTCAAGTGAGTAATATTAGTAGATTACTGGTGACGTCTCCTACGCGGGAAATTCATGCCACTGCCAGGATTGGGTTGCGTTTTTCTGTTTTAAACAGATAGACATTATTCTTCTACGCAGCTGACGTTACTTGTAACCGAATAATTTGTAAATAATAATAGGAACTTCTTAGAGGAATAATAATTTATGGGATTACTGAAGTCCCTGATGTAAAATCTGTGTATGTTACGGTACGAGTTTTCCATGGCATAATCAATAATTTCACTAAAATCGTCGTCGAAAACGTCCTACGCTTTCGTAACCTATTCTTACCAATTTCGATGATAATTTAGAAGTATCTATATCTGAAGCAGTATTAGATAAGTTGAAAAAGGCATCTCCTTAACATCAAATATATAACAAAACCAAATAATAATAATAGTGGCTCAGCACGCTAGAAATAGTACCTTAAAGAAAACACGCAAGTCTAATTAGAATAACCATACCAATTTTGAAGAAAAAATCTGCTTTTTAACCTTTAAATTTGATAATTAAATCCTTAGATGGCAGCTTCTCTTCAGATTTTCCGCCATCTTGTTTGTTTACAAAACGATCTATGCGCACTCGAGTGTACATCCAACGAAACTCATAAGGCGAGTTCATATACATTCTGCGACTAAAAATTCGGCGCGAGCACTCACGTTTTGATTTGTGACGTATTGAGTGTTAGTGGCCACTCGAGTGTTGTCTAAAATTTCGGCCCCAAGGGTTACAGCCACCACTTCAGCTAGTTGTTGTCGCGTATCGTTCGCGGAAAGAATTAGTCCCTAAACCGATTTATCCTAGCATCTATTTCTCTTGTTTAACGCTAAAGCCCGTGGGACACGGTCCAATTTATTGCCCAATAATTGGCACAAGAAAGCAGCCAAATATTGGGCGATCTGTTCAGCAAGATGAGAACAATATTGTCACCAATATTGGCAACATTAATGCTTAAATGTCCCGCACGAGTACGCCACATTACCATTAATACGTCGATAGAAAAGGTGAATTTACTTAATCAGCATTATCAAAAATGCTTCACCGTAGATAATGGTCTAGTAAACGATTTTGCAACACGCGTTGATTCGGAAATGAGCCCAATTGAGTTATCAGTTGAAGGAATNTCAAATTAAATCTGAAATAATGGCTATTTTTCCTGCGTGTGAACTACTGTACCCCCTTAAGTTAAAAATGTTATTTGCTGTTCAAATTTGTTGTTACAGAGAATGTTAAGGCAAAAACCGTTCCTGGGTTTCATTTTGATATAACTTCTATCAAAAGAAGCATTGGGTAGTGGTTCAGAGTATCCAGGTCGAGAACTGTGGAAGGGAAGTTGGCTTGGAAGCAAAACCTGGTGCCGCAGAATTAAAGATTATTTAGATTGTGGAATTGTTGTACTTTGTTTTGAATTTGTACTTGTTCTCATTGAAATTTTCTTTGAATACATATTTATGAAAATAGGAATGTTCTAGATTATTTCAAATGCAGAAGTAATTTAGACTCTACGAAGGTAGTGAATTCTCGGGTTTCCCATCACGTTGGGTTTGAATCTAGCCGTGTAGGAAGCCCGAGAAGAGAAAAATTCACTACGAAAACATCCTACAGGGCCATTCCATGTCAACTGGACCAACGGTCCCCGCTCGATCTCTATATCCATAGGCTATATCTCAGCAAATATTTCATCGACGGATGTAAAACTTGGCAAATATTCATTGAGGATATGAAGTTATGTTCACACAAAATTTCATTGAAATCGGTGATGGTCGAGCGGGGCACTTCTCTAAAATTGGTCCACTTGACATGGAATACCCCTACAGCCAGGTGCCTCTATTCAAAGTAATTTGATATACAACCACAAGAGACCACTAGTGTTCCGCCTCTCCTTTAAGTTTCCAGATTTACCTGTGGTTGACCTTCTAATGCTTTCAGTAAACGTGTTTCCTTTTTGTTGGGGATTTTCTATGCCATTTTTTCATTCTAATTTACACTAAGTTTACATAATGTTTACATAAACAGACATGCTCATGGACTGGTTGTTTTCCTGTACTTTACATAATACTTACTTAAATTATGGGTCAACAAGCAGATCTGTGCTAGCTGGGACGTCCATTCCCATACATGTAGCGAAACCTTCCATCTAAAGGAATATTTATCCCGTTTTTCTTTTTTACAAACAACTTATTTTTCCACTTTAAATTTCATCTTCTTACCATCCAGACATTCTTTACATTCCTCGTCAACATTTATTTAAACATATGTTAGGTACTCGAGTATCTATTGTATAGCACTGTATACGGTATAGTATACTATAGTATACATTTTGAGGGACTATACAGCCCCATCGGACATGAATTACAAATTTACATAATATGGCAGTAAAATAATTTTCATAGTTATAAATTTTGTACAGCTGGAATCATGCCTAATAGCAAGGTATATTTTTCTTCCTACTGCAATTTCTATTCCACCACATTTACCTCCTAGTCGATTTTTTAAAAAGTGTTACCATTTCTTAACTATTTTTTTATTATGTAACAGTTTGGTAAAAGAAAACTTATCCTCTAACAAAAATTATTTCTTCACAATTTTTTTTAGTAACCGCTGTGAATGACGCCGAGGAATGTATGAAGCCCCTTAGAGAATTATCGGAAACCGAAAATCAGAACAACAAATTACTGTTTACGGTTCGAGTTCAAGAATTTCAATATCTCCGGTTTCGGTTCTGTTTCCACTCCGGCTTAAATAACGTTTTTATTCGGTTCGGTTCCGTGCCCGAGTCTATTGACACCTGCGTTCGTCCAACGCCAACACGAAAGCTGTTTCTGTCTCTCATTTTATATTTCACTTACTGCTTCTCAATAATTCTCAGATAATTAGTTAGATTAAATAGCGATAGCTGTAAATTTATTTACGTCCTGCGAATGGGATTAAAGGACAGAAGAAGACACATTTACCGTGTTTTTGATGAGTAAGTGGCGCAGTAATTGAGGGGAGGGGAGGCGGGCGACGGAGGCAAGGAAAGGTCATGAAACCTGCCGGACAGGTTGAAGGAGGGACCTGTTCTTCGCGGGAATCGCTTTCATTTTGTTTTTGGAACTGTTTGTGTTTTGTCTGCCGCGTGGCTCACGCGCATGGGTGTTCTCTCCGCCGTCGATGATTAGTTCATCCAACCCAACGAATCTGGTCACTCGGATTTTTCCCCGAATTATCGGCGTTAAGAAAACCGGGTAGTCTGTTTCAATTAATCGGTTTGATTTCATTTCTTAAAATATATGTGTTGTTACTGCCGTTTATTTAGCCCTTCCGCGCCGGCGGAATTCCCGTAGTCCCATTTCTGCAGTCATGCACTGGGCACTTTCGAGCAAATGTGTCAGGTAAAGTGATTTACCCTTGAGGTTCCCTTCTTAGTGACGCTCTAACACTTATCCACCACAAAATAAATTCCATTGCAGTCTAAAGAATTATTTGTTGCATTCATAGTAGTAGTAGTATTGTTAAAAGTGCTTCGACGGCTTAGGTCATTTCGCACGTAGGCCCCCACCGGGATTCGAACCCGGGACCGCTTTCGTTGTTGCATTCATTTTTAATACTACCCTCGAAAGGAAAGTCTTGTATTTCGCCGATAATATACAACTTTTAAACGAAATTTAACTGATAATATTACTGTTTTTAAAATACTTATAAAAGAATGTAACGCAATGTGTCGGGTTTTCTCTACATTAATAGTAACTTTAATATTAACAGTGGAATTTCATTTAAAAGATGTATGTCATCGGTGAAAAAGCAAATATTTGTTTCGAAGATAACATTGTCAATGAATGCAGCAAATAATTCTTAAGAGAAACGACGACAAATAACATTTAGCTTTCCACGGCCCTATGCTGGAAAAGGTGTTCAGAATTAGTCTTTATACTGAGTTTCAGCTGTTTAGGGCCAGAAACGGTAAATAGTATACCTGGAAGCTATGTCTCTGTTTCAGTCTTGTACCTGCGTCGTAAATTAACTAGATTCGTTCGTTTGCGTATTGCCGTTGTCTATACACGACAACAGGCCCGAAAGGGTGAAACGTTTTCTTGAGATAAAAAACTAAAACAACCTAATAACTGTTTCTAGTTAGAAGCTAGGCAGCGATTGCTTGCTAAATTCAGAAAATGTACATTTGCGGAAGACGCAAATGGTATTATGCAACCCCCCTGCTACATCGGCCGATCCGACAATGAGCGTAGAATAGATGCGAGGACAAATCGTTTTAGGGACTCATTCTTTAGCGCACGTTACGAGATAACAATGAACTAAAGAGGTAACTCGAACGCTTGGTAATTACAACCTTTACTACACGCCGAAAGGCGGCTTGTAGGGTATTTAAACAGATGTAGAGGTTAAATTTGTCGCGTATCTTTCTATCCCTTAAGCCATGCTTATCCAATAATTTGGTTTACCTGACTTTTACAAACTCTATTTAAGCACTATTCTTTGCACTGCTTTTAATCTTTTTGCATTCCCGGTCTATGGTATGTTCCCTTTCTTCACTTACATCAAGAGCAGCGAATTTTTATCACTATGTGAAACTCACAAACCATTATAAAAGCAAAAATGTCATCAATTAGGTATTCATCCTTTTTTCCATGTGTTCTATTGTCTCCTATGGTTCATCAACAGGTGTTATTCCTCTTCAGCAGCAACCTTTGTCCCCAGTTGCTTCTTTTCCCAGATCCTACCCCTCCTCTTCGTTTTGCAAAACTATTATCTCTTCACTAGATGTTTGTGGGTTTGAGACAGAAGGTGTTATTTACATTTACAGAAATACCCCGCAAACCGCCGTATGGCGTATGGCAGGGGGTGTTAATACACCAAAGTCCCTAATTATTCATCCTATTTACGCGTCTAATACTATCTGGAAAAAGAGACTAATAATAACTATCCGTTCGTGCAATAATCTCACGAAATTTTTTCGACTTCTGGTCTCGAAAATTGCGTTCGCTAAGCGCAGGAATCACTATGTCGCGTATTTCGTCATGTAAGTCACTACTCAGGAATTTCTCGAACAAT
>KZ309426.1:5611-17059 GCA_000376725.2 Ladona fulva
GCTTATATATATATATATCTAAATACCATCCAACGTATTCCATGAAGGCCTTAAGTGCCTCGATGTATCTACTTTTCTCTCCATTGCTGCAAGAAGGCGGGGCATTTCTGAGCCAATGTGGGTAAACAGTGACAGCTATACTCAAATCTCTTCTCATAATGATTGAATGGTTTTCAGAAGGGATTGAAAGATGTCCTTTTTGTTGCAATTTAAGCGCCGGGCTGTTGTCCGGATTTCCAAATTCCGTCTTTTCGCTTCAGATTGCGTTTTCTTACTACGCAGAAAGGCATTTCTGAGGCAAATCCATCGCGTGAGACGTGTGACAGCTGATCTCCAAAGCGAGCGAATCGAAGTATGGATTCTTTGCATCTAAAAGCCCGCAAAGACGTGGAGATGAAATTTCTGATGAAAAACAACTCACTCTTTTTGTTTCTTCAGGAAATCGATGGTAGCAATGTTTCCTCCTCGAATGGGCTTCGCAGCGTTCATTAAAGTGATTTCACATTTTCGGGAAGATTTTTATTTGGGAGAGATTCCTTCTTTTCCTGGTCTGTGTTATTGCTTTCACATTTCACTTAATTCCAATTGGTGTCCAATATTTCAGAGGGGATATCTCCCATAGAATTGCCGCATTGATTCACGTGAATTCCCATTGGTGATTTCATTCATTAATGTGCTTAAATATTCCCGTTGTTACTAATTCGTTTCACTTGCTGAGATAAAAAGAATGAATAGCACTATGAGTCTAATAGAAAAAGAGTAAAGTAATAACATTTCAATAATGTATCGCGCATATAGTTACTCGGCAAATATTTATGAATATTTACGTTGCTACATTCAATACTTTTGATACTATAACAAATCGAATTAATAAAGCTATTAGTTCTCCAGAATTATTTGCATTAATTCAATCAGTGTAATCAGCGGCAGAAACGGTTCTATATTTTCATCAATATAAATTATTTCAGCTCCGAAAAAATTAATTTTAATATCATTCAGTATCATTAATTTAATATAAATTTAAAAAATACTATTGAAATTATGGTATATTAAAAGAAAATGATCTCAAATTGTTGTTTTGAATTTCAGAATTTAAATAGTATGACTAGATCATGTAAATCAGGTAACTGTTCCCTTTTTTGTTTAAACTTTTACTAAAGTTTTTCCAAAGGAGACCCAACTTTATTTTACAAGTTTTTGAATCTATATCTACATTAATACCATACAAGCTGCCTTTCGGTGTGTGGCAGGGGGTGTAAACACCAATTACCTCTTTAGCTTATCGTTGTCACATATCGTTCGCGGAAAGTATTTACTAGTGCCAAAAGGAAGGAAAATAAGGTTTATGGAAAGGTGAATAAGTTAGCACGGTTCGGCTGAAACCCAAGGAATAAGAGGTGTGAAAAATAGCGACATGAGTGGTACTCGAACCCAGTCCCCCTTCTGGGCACGTTCACTAACCATTCAACTACCATTCCTCGTCAATACGCGCGATATTCTTCACACCTGTTATTCCTTGGGAAAGGAAAATGATTATAGATCCTTATTTCAGTCGTGAAATATTCGTCTACAATCGATATTGCGAGAGTCCTAATAAAGTATACATTTAAATCTATAAGGAAAAGGAACACGGCTGTTGTAAGACATAAGAGTTAGATAAAAGCTCCAAATAGCCGTTGTTTGCGAGCAAACTAACCGTTGAAGAATTCCCACCAGCACCATGGGGTTGGGGTTCTCCGTGGTCGCGCTTAGCAAGTTCTCGATTCGTATTTCGACAACTAAGTTGCCATCTTCGGGAGAGAAGAATAACAGTTATTCTTCTCTCCCGAAGTTATTAAGTTAAATGCCATTCAAACCCCAGCGTCTTTCATATTATCACGGCCATCAACAACGCGTACCCGACACAAAAATAAATGAAAGATACATTATCCTCTGTATACAGTATTCCATTCATTATTCGTATGAAAATCGTATGAATTCGTATGATTCGTAAAATCAGTAGTTTCATATAAACG
The DNA here is from genome assembly GCA_000376725.2 of Ladona fulva. NCBI lineage: Eukaryota > Metazoa > Arthropoda > Insecta > Odonata > Libellulidae > Ladona > Ladona fulva. Next base: position 7,627 of record KZ309426.1, read on the forward strand.
TAAATCGTTAGAAGAAACACGTAATTTCGTGAAAAAATTATGATCCATATAAAGATGACATACCTTGCAGAAAAAATTATAACTAGAATGTATTTATATGTCAACGTTACGAAGACACGTATCTTTGTTCAAAATGTAATAAAATATCAACAGGATATAAGAGGTTAATGAGGATAACCCATTGGGCGGATAATTGTGATCCAACCCTGAAAAGTTGGTCTGTGTAGCATTGTCTTTCTTACTTTGATCTCTTTTTCTCTCCCAGTCATGGGAAACGCCGCGGTGCATGCTGGGAAATGCCGCTCTGATTCAATGCGTGCGTCACTCTTGGTTTTATCGGACTCTTAACATGTGTGCATCCGCCCTCCCTATTTGCATTTCATATTTTTTCTCTCGCACGTGTATGAATTAAACGACCAAATTCTGCTCTGCCCCCAGGGTCGGCTACAGGCGACCGCCTGAGGACGCAAACATGAACTCTTGCCTCAAACTAGAACAAATAGATAGTGGTTTCATTGCGAACACTTAGGACGGTATGTTAAATTAAGTCGTAATTAGCGAAGTATGCCCATCAACGATGTCGCATTTGAAATAATATATATGGTCGAGCGCTTTCGAAACTCGGATTCGCGAAGAGAACTGTCGGTAGAAGCGAAGGAAAAGTCCGTGAGTGATGTCACGTTGCGTTGGTCACGCCTCACCTGGAATATGCGTGTAGTGTATGGGACCCTGCAGAAAAATGTTGTATTCGGGAATTAGACAAAGTACAGTGAAAGGCGATACGTTTTGTAAAGAATTGTTACGACAAGTCGGTGAGTGTTACGCAAATGCTTCAGGACGCGGGATGGGAATCTTTAGAAGACAGAAGGCTTAACTAAAGGATAAATCTACTTAATAAATTTAGAGAAAGCACGTTCAAAGATGATGTAGCTGACATAATGCGTCCCCCATGTTATATAGGCCGTTCTGATACTGCGAGGAAAATCAGAGAAATAGATGCTGGAACAAGTAATTTCAAAAATTCATTTTTTCTGCGAACGATATGCAAAAGCAATCGATTAGCGAAGTAGAGTCAAGGTGCTTGCACCCCCTGCCACACGCCGAAAGGCGGCTTGTAGGGTACTTATGTAGATAAATTAAGATTGTCGCTCTAAAGTAGCGAAACAACAACAGTCGTACATACTATAGCTGACCGCAGCAAGTCATTGTAATCACAACTAAAATTTAGACAAGGATAGCATTAACTGAGATTACGTAACTTGTGATTGTATTAATGTAAAGAAAGCAGCAATAAATCGCAAGAGGACGGCAGCGCATCCTCTTTTGACGCTTAGATATGCATCCTTATAAATCTTTATATAAATGTTAAATATTACATGAATTTACTATATAAGTTACATATATGTAGTAAGGAAAGGTCAAACAAAGCTATCGTCACTGAGTCTCTGGTTTATATAAAATTCGGTGATAGTGTCTTAGGTCGTAAATTAACTCTCTTTCATGTAAGGGAGATTCATAAGTAAAAATAAGCTATGGTTGAAATCGCTTACTGAATGTATACAAAGAATCACCAGAGTATTACGACAATGTTAGTTTTTTTCTATCCTCTGACAGTGTTTTATCTAGAGTACTCCACGGTGGTTTTTTCTTTTGCTACGAAAGTATGTTTCGACTCCACTCGTATTAGATTATCAGGAAATGAGCTGTTCCTCCATCTTAACTTGTACTGCAAAGGGTTTTCATCCTAAAGTATTAAATATATTTTTTCATTAAGTTTTACAGGTATCAATCGGTCCATAATTCTGTCCTGCTAGAACAATGTTCCCTAACTTTGAATATGAAAATAATAAACAACTGTATTGGGTACATGATGTCGCTTTTAGACCACTTTATGCTAGAAGAAGAAACGAACTAATGACTATAAATTTGTAATTACAAGCATTTAGTGAGTAATTTATAAAGTCATTGACTCCTCGTGACCAACTTTTTCCATTTAATTAGTGAATGAAGCAAGAAAATAATTATCAACTTCAAATCGGCATAGGTTCTTAGAACCACATGGTTATATTCTCTTATTAAACAAGTAAACGCCCCCGTCAAGCATGACGGAACTCTAATTTAAAAATATATCTGTTTTCGCATATATCTGGTCCTCCTAAGCTAGAAAGCGTCCGTCGTAACAACTCAATATATTTATTACAGGTACATAAATTATTCGATTCTGGATACATTTTGAAAGATTTGCTAATGATTAAACGATTTCAGGAAATTTTAGTTGAATCCCGAAACATTAAATACTCGATTTCTACGGACATTATGCTGTTCGTGGGACAGAAACTCACAGCTTTGAAACATTTCGTTCGTCTTCCGAAATTCTTCCCTTTTTTCGGCACAATATTTTATCGCAATAATATTTTCAATACAGATCGTAAGAGACCAACGTATAAAGGTTTGTTAGTCAATCGGGTTAATTAAGAAATACTCCGGTATTTTAGCCCCTGAGACATGCATTTTGTACTTTGCATATGCTGCAATCTCAGAAAATTGACTACTATTATAAAATGTCATTAGTTCCTACAGTTAAGTACAACAACTCTATACAAACTGATTATGTATTTTTATGGAATAATACATGAGCTCGAATTCAACAATCGCTTTGGTCGTCGAGGAGATGGGTTGCTTAGCACCACACAACTTCACAAAACGTTTGCGTATTTATCAAATTTGATTTTCAATTTCGCAATTAGGAATCGAAAACAATTTTCCACGGCCAAAATATTTTCACTCAAAATCCACTGTTTTGGTGCAATTCTTGACTTCGTGCGACTATTATATGTAATTGAATTTTGCAAATGAAATGAACTTTGAATGCATTTCTTANTCTAGATAATTTTTTTCTAAATAGTTTTAGACAATATAGTAAAAATTTCAACTGCATAGATAATAAAATTTGTAAAGTGTAAAGTAATTCCGCAGCTTATCCAATGAATTAAGATAAAAAAAACGGAGAGATTGCTCCATGACTTTATACCACACATTTACTTAAAAGTTGCTATTCCTGTGATACAGAGAGAGATGGCCGATTCATGAATTTGCGTTACTTTTCCTTAAACGGATTGGATTCACATTGACTCTGATAAAGCAGGATACCCTGCTAAATCATCATCATGTATATCATTTTAAAATCAATCATGTATATCATTTTAAAGGCAAATAATTGCTCTTTTGAACGATGTATAATATGTCTATTTACAACCGAGGATCTTCGTCAGGAAACGCGTCGTATTCAAGGTCCGTACATTTTTGGTCCGACAGTAACTCAAAGTGCGCGGCAATTTTCTTTCTCCCCTTCCAGTCTTGAACAGAAGCTAGCTCAGAGGCAGGCTTTGTGGATATATCCCTCAAATGCTGTTCTAGCTATCTCCTAAATGCAAAATTTTCAAGGGAAGGTCACTTGCCTCAATCTTTCATAAACAACGGGATCTCATGAGCGACGTTCCTCTCTTTGTGAGAAGGAAAGCTAGATATAATACGAAATCGTTGCAACCAATTTTAAACCACTGAATTCATGCATACCGACATCGGTGTTGGTATAATACTATTCTGCTACATTAATACCACCAAACCATGGAAACTAATAAATGATTTTAATATTACTAACATAAAGAAATCCTTTCAAACACTGCAAACGGAGTTAGGACACGAAGTATCTCCTCTCATGTTTTTCCTCTCTCTCTATCTCTCTCTCTCTCTTCTCAACTGCCCCTTCATACGGCGTGGTAAGATTTATGTGGAAGTAGGTACATACATTCCAGGTGAGGCCTAACGCAACGTTACGTCGCTCGCTGGCTTTTTCTTCGTTCCTACCGTATATTCTCTTGAAGAGTCCGAGTTTCTTCACTAGATAGGGTTTCCCTCGGAGACTGTACGAATGATCATTGGCTTTAGATTTTCTTTCGAAGAAGCTTGTTACTGAACATTAGTTTATGTTGAGGTTCTAATTATTTCAAAGAAGAGAGAAAAAAACTTAAATAGAAGAACTTCCTCTCGCCACAAATAAATAGAACGATGAAAATGCTGAACTAAGATTGTGTATGTTTATTTCAACTATGTATGCATACATTTTCCTTTATTAATAATCTTCACAAGCATCGAGACAATTTTCATATATTTTTGGAGCCTCCAAAAGGAATTAATCCAATCTCCATAAAAGTATGCGATACATCGAAGATCGGTTGATGAACAATTCCTTAACAATTAACGAACGTAACGCAACTACTGTAAGGCCTGAAATCCCCTCCGCGGTTTCCATCTTGAAATGGAAAGTCTCAATCTCTTCATTCCTCTTCTCAGCCTTCATTAACTAATCTCCACTCCTCATCTAATCTTCCAAGCGATCCCCCTCTCGTCGAATTAAACAAATGATGAGAGCGACTCAAACTGGGAATGAATTTCACCGTATTTTCAAATTCACCATCAGGATACAGGAGATTCACTTCCCATACTTTCATTTTTAATTAGATAAACGGATCCGAGTGTACCAAAAATAATATTTCCCAAGGTACGTACAAAAAGCCGAACCGCTGTTGCATTTGGATAAGTTCATAAATAGCTTAACAGGAAAGGAAATGAATGGAAAGGAAAGGAAATAGCTTAACAGGAAAGGAAGAGGCATGAATATTCAGAATTTAAATTAACCAGAGCTTGATTTTCGTACCATAGATATTATGATCATAACCGATAGAAAAGTATTTTAAATAAATATTAACTGCTTTAAAATCAGAGAATAGCAACATTCCCTGAGATACTTTTTCCGAAAATATCTTCTGAATGAAGTAATAAACTTCTTTTTTCCGAATCAGCGCCGTAAAAATGCACCACCTTGAGTGAATTGAACTTGTTTCGAGGAAATTTCCTCAGAAAACAATTCTCAAACTGTGAATTAGGATAATTACAATTATCAATTTCATGAAAACTCTGATGATATATTTTATAGTTAATTAATCAGAGAGAAGTCATTTTTAGCATTAAATATAACGGTGTCGTTTGCACTTAAGAAAAGTCGAGAAAATTAGTATCTGTCGAGAACTATTGAGGCGATCTTTTAATCTAATCTCCAAGTGACTAAACCAATAATATTGGGCTTATCTCTTGGAATGGAAAACATCGCACATTCAACTCAGTCTGAATTTAGTTCCTTCTATCAGACGATATATAATGTCAGACAATATATAATAATATGTCAACATATGAAGTATGCATGGCTAATTGTTACTGATGTTTAGTGACCAGTGTAACCTGGGAAACGAACTTTGAGGAACAATGGTTCCTCAAAGCCTTACGGCAGAATTTTTACCTGCAAATCACCAAATGTATGGTTATGGTATTTAATTTTAAGAGGCGGAAAGTTATGTTTGCACCCGGCGGCAGATAGGCTGGGCACGGCTCTGTTGGTGTTATAGTTAAGGAGGCTCTAGGAGAAAGATTTTTATTAGACCCCNTATTTCACGACTAAAATAAGAATCTATAACATTTTCCTTTCTTGTGACACTTATCTTGATTTCGTGATTCTTGATTACCATTATTTCTTACTTAATTTTGCAAAATAAACATAGTCATCAAGTCATGCAAACGAACTTTACATACATTTCTTATGGAAACATATTATGGGCTCCTGGGCTTGAACCCGAGCCTTCTGAGAGATGTGAATACTTTTTGTAGGACTTTCAAAATCGTAGAAACATAATGCAATTTGTTTCACATCTCTACATGAAGCTGTTCTTGAGATAGATAGGGGGACAGACGGGCGGGCAGAAATTTTGCTTTTTCCATATAATTGTGTTAGTTATTTTTCCACAAATAATTATTGTTTTACTGTAATCGAATCACTTCGTTTCAGACCCGTGTTGAACCCAATTTTCTGCATAAATTTAGGATAGAAGTGGGATGTGGCTGGTGGAAGAGGGGTGAAACATGAACAAGCATCATTGGTGTAAAATTTGACTGGCTGGCATGTAGGGAATACAGGTACGGGTGACCACCTGTATCCAGGTGAAATATAAACAGAAGGCTGAACTTATTTACTAGTAACCAAAGTAACGGCGGCTGCGGTAAGTACGAAGGTAAGTGAAAGCGAATCATCAGAGTGAAATGGACAAGGAAAGGACTGTCTCTCTTCAGATATTCATTTCAGCAAAATTCAGCGGCAGAACGGAGGCCAATCAATTGCATTGCCCACAATTCCTCTTCCGAAATGGGGAGAGTATTAAACTGCTAAACAAAAGAAGGGCGTCTCATATTGAGTAAGCTGGCGTCCGTGTCTTCGGAAGGGATGCATTGCAGCCAATTTGTTTCTCCTTCTTGAATTAAAAGAGGACAAAATTCACTCATTGAATAGCGGAAAATTTTGATCGAGTTTCAGCTGACCGAAGTGATTGTTAAAACTGCCAAAATCTTTGATCGGTCTTATTATTTATAACTTTACAATTCATACGCACACATATATACACACATTATACACGTTTCGGACATCTTTTCACACATTCCCTCTTTGTCTATCTAATTATGTGTCTGAACCATTTTCGTTTGCCTTTTTTATTCTAATCTAATATGATCTGCCTTTTCCTTAAGACTTAGTTAACTATCGGTAGGTTTCACTGGTTTTTCACACCATCTTCTTGTTGGTGTTTTCCTTCTGTGGTGTATTTTTTCCTAAGTTCTAACCTAGGTTTTCAAACCCACCAAGTAGTTTTCTTCTGTGCACTTTTTCAAATTATCTGTTTTAAATTTCAAATGACGAACTGTTAGATGTAAGAAGAGACTTGGTAGTAGTCTCAATCTCGCCCAAATGAAGTCGTGTTATTATTATTATGAGTTTTATTATCATCCTCTTTTTGTTACACACATCTGTTCAAAATCTCATTTGTCAATTTCTTCCACTTCCATCAGAATAATTATCGTTTTAAAAAACACCATTTTAGTTACTAATTCTTCTTCCATTCAACATCTTCGTAAGCCTTAACCACGGTTAATCTTTCCCTTGATAAATTAGTCGTCTATGATTTATTGTGCTCTTCATTATTCTACTAAATTTTTAAGATCGCAAAATGCACGATGATATGGTGGTTAATATAAACCAATACTAGTTTTCTCACTCCAGCATTGTGATGCCTCCTATGAATTATATCAACTTATGCTAATGATTTTTTCACATTTGCGAAATGTTTCGCCTTATACAGACATTATTTCGCAATTTTTTTGCCTTTTTGTCATTGAATATGGCAGATTATCAAAGTTGCAATTTGGTACCTCTGAATGCAGGGATCTTTTGTTTCCCCCTCGTAGAATGTCATGGAGCCCGCATTCACCCTCTCCCCATTCACCCTCTCCCCATACAGCCCCCCCATACAGCCCCCCCATACAGCCTCCCTTCGAGGACCGCGTACTTGCAACCCCATAACTTACTGTTTCCGTAGTAGACGCGGAAACATGGCGATACCCGCAATGCAGGATTTGAAAAGAAAGGTCTCCGGCATTCATTAAGCGGATTTTAAAAGTATACGTTTCTGCGTTTAATTCGTCTATGGTTTTTTTTAGGTCGAAATTTTCGCGGAGGGGCGTTCTCTTCGACAGCAGCTTCGCAGGTGGTCGTCGGAGCAGTAAGTCGCTCAATAACAGCGAAACGGGCGGCGCGAAAACATTCCATCTGCTGCGTGTCGGAGAAACAAAAGACGAATCAGAGGCGTCTAAAATGGCCGGGGTTACATAGACCAAGCAGATCAACGACCATAAAACAACGATAAAACGGGATGACGACCGCTTCACGACCACGAAACAATTGATAAACAATGCTCGTGAATAATGTGATCTCGCCACATATCATCAACAATGGAGTTCTCGTAAACATTTATCGCGAAGGATGGCGAAACCACCTATGGTGTCTAATGCTAGAGATGATGGGCTGATATTTGGACAAAAAACAATCTGTACATAGTTTCATTAGTGGTTTCCGACCTCTAGAAGTTCAGAGCACACTTATGTATTTATTCAAACATCGATTATTAGTTCAGTCTAAGATTAAATTGAGAAAACGCACTGTAAAGAACAAGTTTTTTAATGCACGAGTTTTATAGAAAAAGGAAGACTGTGCATATTTGAAGGGCAAGTCCAAGAGCAGTCAAACTTCTTTGAGAACGAATTATTTTTTTTCCATTTCAAGATATACTCGGGAATATCTTTACCCGATCCCATAACTCGGCCCATGCAGGCCTCTATTGTGGACCACCGAGCTCACAATTTTGAATCCTGCGGACCACTAATGTGAATATTCCCAAAAGGCGCAACCGTATATAAGATAATAATGCTACCATTGTTGTGATGCGATTGTTACCACTCGTGTACCTGTGTTGATGATAAGAACAAGGATAAGAATTTAATGAGAGGGTACTCTATGTTAATAGGGGGTAATGTATATTAACATCATTAAGTATATTCCAGCGGAAGATTGCTTCTAATTGGTACGAGCAAATAGTCGCATCGCATGATCCGTGATTCTGATTAATGGGATCTCATTTTGAAAAACTATAGTTGGAGTAATGATCTATCCATGTCTAAATTTCACCATTTCCTTTCTTTGGATGCTTTCCGTCCATTCAGAGGAAGGGAATCGGAAAGTCTATCAAAGGGACAGAAAAGAACGAATGGTGTTGAAAATCCGATTTGATGAAGAAGACTTGTTCTCCTCTCATAGCAGCCCAGTGTAATCCGACCTTAGGAAGGTTTCGCATTCTTCTCTAAATATTTCCGCCCTCTTTCATCCATTATCACCAATTACGTCTCTCATTTAATCAAATTTTCTTCGTTCTCATCAAGCAGTCGAGTCCCCGTCCATTTTGCTTTCCTCTTCTTCATTATTGATCTTTTGTCTCTATTTTTTTCTAATAATTGTTCATTCCTCATTTTACTAGTAATATATTTCATTTTCTCAATGTTCCTCCATAAGAAAATTTTAAAAATTTCCAATTTGCTCTTTCTTTTTAACTTTTCAAGTTTTATATAAAACTATCATATATATAAAAAGTAAACGTCTGTCCGTCCGTCTTTCCCTCTCCCTATTTATCTCAGAATCGGCTTGAATTAGAGATCTGAAACAAACTGCATTGTTTCTACGATGCTGAAACCCCCAGGAAAACTATTTCTATCTCTGTAAAGGCCTGGGTTCGAACCCAGGAGCACAAAATACGTTTCCATAAGAGATGTACGTAAATTACGTTTCAATACTTGCAGAGGTCGTTTCTTTTATAAAATTAAATTAGAAACAATGGTCCTACGAAATTGAGACAAGTGTCACGAGAAAGGAAAATAATCATATAATCTTATTTTAGTCGTGAATCATTCATATAAATTCTAAATTGCGAGAACTTTGATAAAATAG
>KZ309426.1:54790-83282 GCA_000376725.2 Ladona fulva
GCAATGCCTTGACTGAGAGTGTTAGCGTGAAGTGCTACATCTGCGGAGCATAAGTTTCCGAAATGATGATATAAGAGTAATGAGGAATCGACCTGTAGATGTGGAAAAATATGCTTTCGTTTTGTCAACGTACCATTGCTACATTCGATTTTTAATTTGTTTTTCGCACATATCTTATCGACTGGAGAGAACGGTGACAGGTGAGAAACTGAGGCTAGAAATCTGTGTTTTAAGGTCAATTAAATATCTGAATTATGATGAGAGTTCTTTCTAGGCCCGTGGGACTCTTAAAATACACCTATCGAAGATAAGGGCAATCATACAGAAAGCGTTTCGAGAAAGGGTGGGGTTAATTGTAGACGTACAAAGGCCTGGATCAGGAAATAAGAGCAACATACAGCAAAATACAGCAACGAGCTGAATTGACAGGTCTTAGGACTTAGCTTTTGATGCCTACGGACTTAGCTTTTGATTAATAGCCATGCATAGGTAACGCATATATTATACCGTACAAGTACTTTTGAAAGCTCAGTAACTTTCCTGTTTTGTAGGCATTGAAGATTTGCCATCGCGTTTAATATACATATTTTCATATTTTTTTACAGAAGTTAATTATTACTTCATCAAAAATTTTTCCACAATACTAAAGGCAATATCTAGCGGACTACCGCTCAACGACGAGGCATTTTCGCAGTACTCCCAGAGAACTGCCGAATTATACGTAGACCTGTATCCCTGGTATTACATGCCAATCACAGTACATAAGGTATTTATACATGGAGGCGAAATATCAAAGGCGGCGATTCTTCCCTTCTTAGGGCAGCTGTCCGAAGAAGCGATGGAGGAATAAGGACACGAAAATTCCGCACGCGCTTCACCAGAAAACATTCCAGGGTGGCCACAAATGACTATTTATTTAAAAGGTTGTTGATCACTTCTGTTCCATTTCTTTCCTCCACCACAAATTCAACTCCGAAGAGACACAGGAAGATGAAAAAAGAATTGAGACAACTTCTAGTGTTAGACGACATAGGAGAATTGGAAACAGAGAGTAGTCAGAATTCTTCGGAAGGTTAGAACTTTTATTAATTGCATCTATATTTATTATTATAAATAAAATATTCTTTAAAAATACCAGTAATATACCGTTAAAGGCTGCGCGGTGCCATAGAAAGACCCCTTTTCGCGCGGCCGTCTTCGGCAAGGGTGGAAAGGAAATTGTTGGAAAAGCAATGCCAGATGTTGCCTTTTCTGCAAAGCATGTATTATACGAACATACAAACTTACTCTCAATAGTTGAAGGTTATTCATGATTTGATGCATGATTCCGTAAATTGTCCAAACCAAACCGTATTTGTCAGAGTAACGCATCCATTGATCCACTCGCACGATCAAATATCCTCTTAATACCTTCAATATAGAATTTCTGGACAACAGTGATAACATACTTAGCTTAGAAACGGCGATTTCGAAGAGATAAGGCCCAAACAACTTGAACAATCCAACGGAGTAGTCCTACTACCAGGTCCAGCTGCGCGGACCCGGGTCGTGCAGCGCGATCAAAAAATCGCGTTCATTTTCGTGGTCGCAAAGATATTTGAAATATTTCTGCTGGATATTCTTAAGATATCTTTAATGAATACTTTGATGCAATTTCCAGGAGACCATTTTTCTTAAACAAAAGATATTGTCAACTTTGTGTCAAATTTTGCCTGAAAAAAGCGTCCGCCATTTTGTGACGTAATACCGCACAAATATTGACCAAGATCATCGAAATTAATATACAATATAGGGAAAGTATCATGTTATCAGAATATTACGTTTTTTATTCCATTGAAATCCTTTCACAAGTCCACCATCTACTTAACTTATAAGATTTTCGAAGAAACATTCAATCGGGCGTGTTTTTGGAAATTTAGTCATGTTTGAGCCTCAGTAGCTACGTAACGGATGGGATATATGAGAAATGACTTACCATTCCATGATCAGCAATCATTTGAGTATACACATGCAAAGATTCAGGTCTGTATCTCAAGAAAAGCCATTTTGGACTTTTGTCCGGCTTTTTCCGATTTCAGCCCACTGTGCAGCGCCCGAATATCTCCCGTTAAAAAAATACACGGGCCCATGCTTTGTAAATGGTGTCTTCATGATGGTGAACCGAGTATAGTAATGTTGATACAGCATATAACTTGTTTGATGCTGTATCACGAAAGCGAAGTTTCAGTTCATTTATTAGACTCTTGCTTAGGTTTCTTGCCTCCCGGTTTCTTTAATTTGACCAGCAAGGCATGTCTGTTGACAATTCAGCAAAGGAATAACTAAACTTATAGTTACACATTTTTGCCCACCTTATTCTCTGGTAATTTGTTCTAATGGGGAAAGAATTGTTCTAAATTCTCTCGAAGCATCAAATTCATATCCAGAAAGCAAAGGAGGTGAATGAGGATTCTGTAATAGTACTGAACCCACATAATTACTTAATGCAATGAACCTATCAATCATAAAGTATGTTGAATTCCATCTTGTGGGTCCTTCCTTCTTCAATTTCAATACATAGGGTAATTCTCCAGTCCTGCCGGAATATGTACAAAATAGATATCCTAGAAAAATATCAAATACTCCACCATCTCCACCATTCCTTTTCCCATGCCAATGAATTCCTTTTCACCGAGAATCCTTCTACATTGTTTACCAGCATTTTCCGTTCATTACCCCCTTCCCCTCCGCTTAACGACCTATTATGAATAACTAATTGGCCCCCTTACTTTGTAACTCTCCTTTACCTTCCCCCCCGTCTAGTTTGTTCTTAAGCTGTTGTAACGAAGCCTCGATGCCTGATGACGTTGTAAATTTGCACCGAAACCATGGTCGCATAAATAAATTCTGTGGGAAGTAAATCTTTGATTTTTTCTTCGTTTTTTTATAATGAAATTCCACCAGATTACACTTAGTACTTTTATTTTTGTTTTAGATTTTGATTTTAGGGGAAATAACACTTTAAGGAAATGCTCTTTTTGAAGAACCGTTTTCAAATAAATAGTCTGAGAAATTTATTTTCGGAGATTTTAATTCCCTTTTAAAAAATGTTCTTTTTAAGTCCGTGCACGTGGATTTACCAAGGTTTTTGGCTTCCAATTAACGCAGGCATTTGAGCTCTATGTCCAGAGAGTAAATGGGGCAGCAAAGCGCTTGAAAAGGAGTGCAACGAGAAACTTTCTCCATCTTCGGCCTATTTGCAGAAATGCAGTGAGGAGAGTAATGCTTTATTTAGCGCTCTCAAAGGAAGATGCTGCACCAGGAGCAAATATTTGTATCTCGGGTACAGGCAAACAGGAAGGAAGGGCATCTGCAAAAGGGCTTTAGCTTCCTCTCTTTACAGCTTCCTCACCAGTTCACTTTGAAAGTTCTCTCTCATTTAGAAGGTTTTAAAATTTCAACCGAATGTAATGAACACCGTTTATTTATGAATATCTATCAGTTTTTCCATGATGATGAACACCGCCGTGTTTGCAATTCATAATGTATGGCTGCCATAAGAAATAAGATGGCTGCCATAGGAAATAAGAAATAAGATGGCTGCCATAGGAAACAAGAAATAAGATGGCTGCCATAAGAAATAAATACATGTTAAGAAATACACCTTCATTGTTAGTTGACCTTTCTAATTCTTTGACATTTAAGATATTGGTTTTATGAAACCGGGAGATGAATATTAAAAAGGAAAGTTTAGCAAGTATTGTTTTGATATCTAAACTGCGATGAATTTTATTAAATATATGGTATTTCTCTTGAAAATATGAGTCTTTATAAATCGTCCCTTTAATGACCGAATGCGATTGTTGAAATCGTGACTCTGTACATCCCCATTGGTGAGTCGTTGTAATAAATAAGGAGTGAAGAGATTATTGCAATCGTTATAAATAAATTATCATATGAAGAGTTGAATGAATCTATACACTATTTACTTTAGTAATTTTATATTTTGTGCCAGTTTTTATAGAAAAGAAGGAATCAGTAAATAATAATATCAAATAAAGATCTATCGGAATGAATTATAAATAAACAAAAAGTAAACGAATAAACGCATAGACATCGGTAATTATTTTAGCTTCTCGATACACCCGTAGTCTATAATATTATTAGATAAGTCTTGACGCTTTCCCGGTGGAATTGTTGTTGAAGATAGTCTTCTCGGGCGTGAGACCAAGAAACGGCGATAGGAACTCAACTCTGAGGATGGCCGCAGTGATAGCGGCCGAAACGTCGGCATTCCACCGAGAAGCCACCCGGTTAGCAGCCCGAGAAGACTATCTTTAACTATAATATTATTACTTTGAATATCCGCACCTTACATCCTATGATGCAGTGTACCATGAATATATATTTTGATATTCCAAGGAAAAATGGGCATGCTTTGACAAATTAACATGCCGTTAACATTTACATGTCATAAAATTAACATTGGCCAGAAGGCTCCCGATAGCCAAGTGGGCAACGCGTTCGACTTCAGTGAAAGCGGTCCCGGGTTCGATTCCCGGTGGGGGCCTACGTGCGAAATGACCTAAGCTGTCGAAGCACTTTTAACAATACTACTAACATTGGCCAGAAGATTTTCTCAATATCCTAAAACGGCTTAAGAACATGTTCTGGCACGATAATTGGTTAAAGTATCCGCCCGGAAAGCGGAGGTTCGAATCCTGGTCCTGTCTGACATTTTTTGTCCGTTTCTCCTCTTAGGTGCTCCTGTTTTCCCTCTTAGGTGCACGCCTTCACGTGCAAAGTCATCTCTACCCTTTTCCTTGTACGATATATTTTGATAGTTTGATTTTGTTATTAAACTACGCTATCTGATGTCAGATATGGTAACTAAGTATAAACATCCTTGCTTCATTCATGATATTTCACCACCATTTCCGACTGCAAATTCAACGAGTAAAGAAATATCCGCTACGCACACTTCTCACGTCTAGCACCAGAATGGTTTTTACCCATCAATACCTCATCCGTTTCCATAACAAACAACAATATACTGTTGTCTCCAAGGTCACCAGATTATAACACAAACAGTCACTATCGTAGGATTATAGTATTCTAATAAATATCTAATAATATAAAATGAAAAGGTTAATTTCCAGAGGAAAAACGGGTATGGAAAGAAACTGATATGAACGGTGTTCAAACAATGATCTTTTACTTGCCGGCGACTGCTTTTTGTAATTGAAATATCTTGCCAGAGCATTCAGACTTTTTGGAAGACGTTGTTGGCAATTTGTGAGACTTTCTTAATTTCAATTTTCCGTTTAAATTTTCCAGGTGCACGCCTTTACCTATAAAGTCACCTTACCCCAAACTTTATTTTTAAGGGCGCTCTTTAGTGCATAGAAAAAGCAGTTTTCAGGCCGTACCGCAATTGCTTGAATGGCAATAATTGAAAACCATAAAATACTATCAGTGGTTGCGAACACTTGTGGAAATAAAGATGAAACAAGACAAGGACAATAGAACAACATACTCAAGAATAGCGTGAGAAAATCAATGTAATTCATAGTAAAAATAACACAGGAACAGCTGTGGTCACAAAGTCCAAAAATCACTCAAAGATATGAATAACTCAAATCACTGGCCAGGATGAATGTCCCAAAAACTAGTTGAATGGGGGTTTTATAACAAATTCCAGTAACTGTCTTTAGTAAGTGCAGGAACAGATTGGAAGAACACACTTCAGTTGAGGTTCATCATTCCAGCACACACTACACCAGTGCTCCGCAACCGGTGTGCCGCGGTCAAATTCAATGTATTTGACATTTTACAATTTTTCATTTTTCATTACACAATGACAAATTATTTTTCATAATATTGTCTATTTTTCAAAATGTAGTATAGAATAATTATTATAACTAAATAATATCAATTTAATACATATTTTAGTTTTGGTGTGCCGCGGAATTCTAGGAAGAATTTTGGTGTGTCATAGGTGATAAAAGGTTGCGGAGCACTGCACTACACACACCAGCCATCTGCGCCTTACACCTTAAGTCACTGCCTATCTCCAAAAGCAGGAGGGGAGAACAGATGGAGGGGAAATAGGGGAAGTCACCTGATATCAGAGCAGAAGGGAAAGTATGGGACAATGTTCCAATCGAATAAACTCTAGCCACTTTAATCACTCGGTTCACCAGTGTATCCATCCCCCTATATAAGTGAAGTCTCTACCCTCTAGCGAGATCGCTAGCCGGGATCGCTGGCCGACTTCTCAAGCGATCTTAGGAAACGAGAGGAAGTAATGTATGCCACCCTGCCTCTCTGTCTGACTGGGCGGGAAGTTTTGATCGTACCGAGTGTGGCCAACTCAACAAACTGTGATACGGCACATTCTTCATAACATACTGAGAGATTAATGAGCTTTTATTTCACGATTCGTCGCTTAAAAGATGTAGCTATGATGCGTACGATTTTTTTTTATACAAGTTCTGAACCGCATTAGATAAAAAAATTAGGAAACTTATAAAATATTGACCCTTTTCGCTAAGGTGCTACATGGCTGAAAGATGCGATAGAAAGTTAACATTTCGTTTGCCTCATAGTTTTACCCTTTATCCTTGAATTCAAATATTACTCATGTGCGTAAGATTCATACATTATGACTAATCTCGACAAACGTAGAGGTATATCCACAGCTTTCTTCGAAGTCTTTCGGGAAAAGCAACGACGGGGAAGTGGCGTCTCTGCAGTCGTGCGGATTTCGTCTTTCTCCACCGCCTCCTTGCCCCATCACGGAGAGTAGATATCGCCAGGGCGAAAACCGTGAGAAATTATAATGCAAGAGCAGGCAAAATCAGTGACGCATATGAGATATGGAGTGTATGGCTCTCTTTCTTCAGGGAGTCTCTTCTCGCTGTTTCTTCCCTTACTTCTAACGATTAGACCTCGTTATTCTTTCACATGCTGCTGTCGTTGTTAGCTCACTTATGACGTTCTTAGATAGCAATCGTTTCCTCGGTAAGAACCAACACCGATTATGCGAAAATCGACTAGCTCTATTCGTCCATGATATCTTATAGTCTGCCGAAAGTAAAAAGCAAGTGAACGCTATTTTCATTGACTTCAATAAAGCTTTCGACAGGGTCTCCCTCTATAAATTAATTCACAAACTAAAATTAGCAGGTATCAACAAGGAAATTATTGAATGGATCAAGAATTTTCTACACGAGAGAGAACAGCAAGTGGTACTTGATGGCGTTAGTTCGGATAAAGTCAGAGTCACTTCAGGCGTACCTCAAGGCAGCGTAATCGGACCTTTACTCTTCCTCATTTATATCAATGACCTACGCGATAGTACCGATAGCAATGTGAGGATATTTGCGGATGATTCGGTAATATATAGAGAAATATCAAGTGACGAAGATAGTACTCTCAAACGACGTAGCTCATATACAAATGTGGTGCGAAAAATGGCAGCTAGATCTTAATGTAGATAAATGCTCTGTAGTAAATTTCTTCGAAAGGAAACAATTGCGTCAGAACCACCCGTACAAAATCAGTGGAACGAATTTAAATGTGGTCGAATCAGTGGAATATCTTGGAATCACCCTTACCAATAACTTAAACTGGAGCACACACATTCGAAAAATAAGCGGTAAAGCAACTAAAAAGCTCGGTTTTATAAAGCGTATTGTAGGTAGATGCTATGAAAAAGTTAGAGAGCGATGCTATTTCACGTTAGTTAGGCCCCATCTTGAATATGCGGCGATTATATGAGACCCATTGGATGAAACGAACTCTCGCGAACTCGAGAAAGTGCAACGTAAGGCGATACATTTTGTTAAAAAGTGCTACGATAGAGAAGCAAGTGTAATGCAAATGCTCACAGATGCAGGTTGGGATTAGAAGCTAGGCTGCGATTGTTAGATAAATTCAGAGGAAATACATTCTCGGAAGAAGTAATTAATATTATGCGACCCCCCTGCTACTTTGCCCGATCCGACAGTAAGCGTAAAATAAGAGAAATAGACGCGAGGACAAGTCGTTTTAGAGACTCTTTTTTTCTGCAAACGATACGCGATAATAATAAATTAAAGAAGTAATTCTACTCTTGGTGTTTACACCCCCTGCCACACGCCGAAAGGCGGCTTGCAGGGTACTTATGTAGATGTAGATGTATCTCGTTTCGTAGCGACTTTGTCAAATTTTGACATTCCTTCTTCAGGGAGTCTCTTCTCGCGCAAGCTGTTTCTTCCCTTCTAGCGATTAGGTGACGTTGTTTTCTGATTACAGAATAGGGAAAGATATTGGCGTGAATGGAAATCCATTTCTATAATAAACAAATAACTGATCTGAGAAAATCTGAATATTCATTACTTGAAATAGCGTATTCAAATAAATTACGTTATTTCAATATTTATTTTCCTCTTTTACTCACGGTCATCGGTATAAATCTTCGGCAAAGTTATTGAAAATAGCTTATTAAAATAATTGAAGCGATCGTTTCTTTTTCTTCTTTTATTCGGAAAATAATCTCATTTTCGTGTACATTTAAAGTGTCTGTTGTCCTTATTACCAAGTATTATACTTTCCCCCATTCTCCAAACAATCGTCGATTTAATTAGAAGAAAATAAGTTTATTGTAAGTACGATAAATCATGCCGTTGCTGTCGATCACTGAAACATTTCCATTCTGGAAGACTTCGGAAAGCAATAAAGCCTATCCTAAAATGTCATTATTTAATCCGATATACAAAATTGTACTCAAAGTACGAAATTTACTTCGCTTCTGAATTCCAAGGCAAATGTTTATAAAGAGACTGATACGACTTTCAACCTATGTCTATGGTTCTGGAACAGCAAACCACCCAATGAGGTACAAATATTCTCACAAATGGAAGCATAAAAATCCATAGAAATATTATGCAGTTGTTTTCTTAGATATTTATTAGTGGTGTGAACGCAAATATATAGTTTATCTAGAACATGTCGGAATTCGTTTACTTCATAGATCTCTTTCATTGTATTATCAAAGGCCATCAGATGCACTGAATGGTCTGGTGAAAGCTGGCAAAACTCGATGGTTGAATAGAAACATACGGATGCTATAACTATTTCAAGAATTTGATTTTCCAAATTTAAGTAGAAAAATTTCCTATGCGGCCTATTCCAGCGTTCACTGCGGCCTTTCCTTTCATATGGAAAGTTACTTTGGGATTTACATTGGTTCTTAGCCTCGCTGTTGACGTTAAGTAACTATTCTTTGGCTAATTAAAAGATAATTCTATACGATTAAAAATAGTTGAGATAGAGTAAAAACATTTGAGAAAGGTTCAAGATGGAAGGCAATGGGATGCTAGAAGAATAAGAGAAGATAGACACCAATTCAGCAGTTCGACAATCATATGAAGTAATTGACGCGAGGGATAGATGAATGAATGGAAAACCAATTAATCTGCGATTGTTAAGCATTGATACATTGCCTATTCGAGCCTATTGTTACGCTGTATGGAGTGCGAGGCTATTGTTTTCGAATGGCTATTGTTACGTGCGTAAGATGTGCGGTTGTACTTAGGCGGGAATCTGTCGAATTTGGAACTGTTGATACACATTATGCCCATGGATAAATATATCATAGTCATAATGAAATCTTTATATCCCAATATATATCAGACTAAAAGCATGTCGGCAGGACGGAAACGTACAATTACAGTAATCAAGTGCCAAAAGAATAACGAATCGAGGCAACTCATTGCTCGCTATAGAAACTGAACGTGCATATAAGTACGACTTATAACTAAACATGTAAGTACGAGCAAAGAATACAGCCGAAATAAAAGACGAGCAGTACAATGTAGACGACATTTTACAAAGCATCAAAAATTTTGCACTCAATAACAAATATTTAAACAGAAAGTTACCTTTACATTGAAAATACATCTACATCTACATTAGTACCCTGCAAGCCGCCTTTCGGCGTGTGGCAGGGGGAAAATACAAATGAGAAAAGAATACATCTATTCATCATATTTATAATAGGTCTTCGAATCAAAACCTTGCAATTAAAAACCCTTCAAGAAGTACTCATACACACTTTTGTAATTGTTCCACAAATGCGAAACATAATAATAAAGGACAAGTCTCTCCAACTCTTCGTCAATTGAAATTTGAATAAAAGTGCAAAGAAGAGTGGGCTTACTCTTAGGAAAAATCCTCCGCAGCAGGAAAACACTCTTAAAAGGGGGAAGTGAAAACCCCAGAAACCTATTGGTGGTTAAATGAGTTTCAAAGGAAAGGCAAGTTAAATGCAAACAAAACTCTTACAGAGACTTTATGACGTTGAGAAAACAAATAAATTTTCATAATAAATAAACAGAACAAGATCATTATTTTACAAAAATAATAACAAAACAGGTCAATATCAATAATAATAATAATAAATGCGAAGATAAAATAGCGGAAATGAAAGAACTCACTTGGTGTAGGCTGCAACGCCAGTTTAAAAAGATAAAGTTCATTAAGTTTAGCACAATGCTAAGTTAAAAACCTCAAAGGCATTTGAATATTATATATCAAGCTATTGTTGAAAATTTTCTGATCTGATTGTCCAAATAACTAATTTACTCTCTTTCTTTACAGGTGAGGGCAGTTGATGCTTTCTTCGGAGCAACTCTTTGATTCAATTATTATTTAGGCTGCTATTTTCAAGTTAGTAAATCAGGTCTCTCTTTATATTATCTTTAGTCTCTTCCCTTTATTTGTCCACCCCTTGTGTTTATTTTCGCCTGTTTCCATAGATATTGACGGAAGCAATACGGGACGTTGCTCTCCATCCTCCTCCTCCATCACTCATTCACTCAGAAAAACAATTTTAGTGCGTGTGGCAGGGGGCTCATTTACACCAACATTGCAATATAGCCATTTTCTATTTATTTGCGGGTTAAAACGACCAGAAGTAATTACTTTTCTGAGTGATTATCGTTGTTATGCATTGTCGATTTTTCGCGGCCTTTTTGTTCTCTAGAAGGCAATATGAACGTGAGTGGTTGACACTCTCTTCTTAAATGAAAAACCAAGAGACTCGCTCTTTCCTTAGATTTCTTTTATCCTTCATTTCGGGAAAATGATCGCGACTGGCAATCGTTTATATTTATTCTAGATTAAGAAACGTATATTAAATTCTATGAAACTATAGAGATAATTACATTTTTATTAGTTTTATATTATCATTATTATTTGTAAGAAAATGAAACCTTGAAGGTCGAAATATTTAGGAAAGCTTCAAGAGCTGAAAGGAATTATAATATTTCTCTGTCTCTCTGCAATAAAGTTGTGTTCAAGTCAAACGTTCCCGTTAAATGCTCCAGGTTCTCATTTTAGTGCAAATCGGATGTGCGCTCTCTTTTCCATCGGTGAAGTGAAATTCTGCTATTGGGCTGTATTAGTCAGGACTGCGAATGTTTTCTCTCCATAACAGACCTAAACATACGAGGGAAGAACTTAAAAGCAATGTCATTACTTATATATATTATAATAAGAGTTAAGGAAAGGTGTAATACTTTGCACGATGAAGTCGTGCGGCTGAATCCCAAAGGAATAACAAGTGTGAAAAATAGCGACACGACTGGGACTCGAACCCAGGTCTCCCACTTCCGGACAGGTATTCTAACCACTGAACCAATATACCGCGTAGATAGTACAGTGATTAGAATACCTGCCTGGAAAGTTTCGCCTGGAAAGCCTGGTTCGAGTCCCAGTCATGTCGCTATTTTTCACACTTGTTATTCCTTTGAATTATAATTGTTAAACTTTCGTATTGCAGACAAAGAGAAATCATTTAAAAAGTTTTACATGTTTGAGAATGAGGTGTTATCACATTTACCAATCAAAGTTTCGGTTACAGCAACAGAAATGTTCGGAATCCTTATAATTAACCCATATAAACAATAAATAAAAGAAAAGTCGAACTTATACAAACCACACGATATATTATGAAACGCTCGTCTTTTCTTTGTTCCTGACTTCTCACCAAGTCACAGCCGAAGCAGTTCATTCTAATAAAAAAACGTTCACTCAAAATTCACGCTGAGATAAAATTCTTATTCTAGACTTTTCTAGACAGTCATCAAACTAATCAAACCTCTCATGCCCTTTCAGCAAATACCTTTCCGTGCCTAGCAACCAACCCATCCGCGCAAAAGCAATTCCGTCCCTAGCAACCAAACGATAAACAACAAAATTGTCGTCGAGTTAGCTCTCCATTACTATTCGGAAACAGGAATATCCGCGGTGTTGTGCCAAGGTTTAGATTACTGTCATAGAGTATGGTCTCGCGTTAGTGAATTGTAACATTTGCGGAAATAGTATAGAAAATTGTAGTGCGAATTACTTTTTATTCATATTCAACATTAACTCAGTTATTCGACATCCAATTAGAAACAAACGTAAGGGAATAATAAAATTTTCGTCGAGTTATTTAAAAAGATATGTGATCCTTAAGACAGACAGCATCTTTGTGGCTGAGTCGCCGCTAATCGGACAAAATGGACGCTGTAATGCGCAAGAATTACGATTCCTGCGGCGCATTAGCAAAGAGGCTTAATAAACCAGAGTTGTTCTCTTTTTCATCCATTGAACGTGATGATGCAAATGGGGAACAAACAAACACGCAGAGAAATTCGATTCCGTTCTTCGGACTCTTTCGCAGCCCCTCTTCATTTTCCTTTCCACCGGCGAATGCCAATGGACGTGGTATCCGACGGACATGGGTTCTGCTTTGGCATTCTGTACTTCGATACTTAAGCATTCTTTTTAGTGACTTTTCAATGCGAAATTCGCCGTTTCCGAAAGTTTTCCTTACCAAGGAAAACCTTTGGAAGTAAGTAAGGCTTGGTTTTCCTGGTACCTTGCGTTGACCAGTTATCGCAAAGTTAAAACGTAGTAACAGCTAATAAACATGTTAAAATAGGTCGCATTTTCGATTCGATAATTGATTGAATGGATAATCTTTGACCAAGTTTACTTACTGCGAGAATTGATTTTATATTCTGTTAACCGAAAAGAAGCTCGATGAATAATTCAAAACAAATGAGTGCGGAAATATTAAGAGTCAATTGTGTCGTGTGTTTGTTATAGGAACTGTTCTCCTACTTAATAATTATCTTTTTGCAACAAACCAATCTTGAGATTAGCAACTCGTGATGAATTAGAGGTTTAAAAACACTGTAAGCCGTATTTCGGCAGATGGAACTCGCGTTTGGAGAACACTCTGGAAGTTCCGATTTCTAGGAATTACGATACCCTATGCGCATTTCGAAAACAAAGCTTCTATCTTCTTGGGTACCCATAAAGGAACAATCTCTTTTCGGACAAACAAGAAGATTACCAATTTCTAGGAATTATGCTTCCCTCTTCTAGGGTATCCAGTAGACAGCCGTGTTCATTCATTCATAGGCAGCCTTATTCCAATTCTCTTTGAGGATAATACTATTCACCTGCTGTTCGACGTATTCATAACTTTTTTAAGTTTAATCATCCCTGATTCTCCTAAGTCCGTTATAAATTGTAAAAATAATGGAATTATCTTGTTATTTCCAGTTGTCTTCACTCTCTAAGAGCGCCTACTTAATAGAAGCAGCCTACAAAATTGGTATGTTTTAAGGAAACGTAAACAAGATTGATGTCATTGATGTGGAGTATTAGATCGGGAAACCTTTGAAAAATTAACCATATTTCAGCTTGAATTGAAGAGCATTCACTTATACATTACGAGGGTAAGGTGAAAAGGTATCGGCCTGACAATGAAAGACGACGATTTTCAGTTTAAAAAGTTCAGTTTTATTTTTCTAAATAATCTCCCTTGACTTCAACACACTTGGTCCAGCGTTTCTCCAACATCAGTATTCCTTCCCGGAAGAGAGAGTCTGGAAGGCTGTGAAAATACCCATCTACGGCCCTCTCAACTACTTCATTGGAAGCGAAGTCCTTCCCAGAAAAAAATTTCTTCAAGTTTGGGAACAGATGGAAGTCTGAGGGTGCTAAATCAGGAGAATAGGGATGGCCGAGCAAATCATATAGGATGGCCCCAAATCCTGTAGTTTTCCCATCGCCAACGCACCTTTGTGAGCAGGTGCGTTGTCCTGGTGAAAGATGTTTTTTCTTCTTCAAGCTAGGCCTCTTCTCACGAATTTTGTCATCCAGCTGGTCAAGAAGGTTGGAGTAATATACGCCTCTAATTATTCTACCCTTTTCAAGGTAATCAACTAACAGGATCCCTTTCGCATCCCAAAACACACTGGCCATGATCGCATCTGCAGGAATCCGACTTCGCTTTCTTTGGCACTGAACCACTGGCTTCCACCCACTGCTTAAACTGCAGTTTCGTTTCTGGCGTGTAGTGGTGGACCCATGTCTCATCCATGGTGACAAATCGCCGCACAAAATCGGTCAGTGCCCTCTCGAATCGGTCCAAAAATTGCTGCGAAAATCGCTTGCGCATTTGCTTTCGATCGGCATTCAGCAAATGCGGCACCCACCTTGCGCAGAGCTTTCGCATCCCCAATTCTTTGTGCAAGATGTTTCGCACTCTTTCTTCCGATATCCCCACGGCCACAGCTATCTCACTCACCTTCACTCGCCTATCGTCCAACACGATATCGTGCACCTTTTCGATGGTTTCCGGTGTGGTTGCGGTTTTTGGCCGTCCTTCACGTGGGTCATCTTCGAGGGATTGGCGACCATGTTTAAATTTAGCTGCCCACTTTTCAACGGTTTACATTGAAGGAGCAGAGTCCCCGTGCACTTTTTTCAACTTCGGATGAATTTCCTTAGGGGTTAATCCATCCAAAACGAAGAATTTTATGATCGCACGATATTCAAGTTTATCCATTTTAACGAAAAACACGAAAGACGTCTACTGCAACAATACGTGCAAACAAACTACTTGAGAGAACAAGTTGAAACTTGTCTTACGAACTAATGACACGTGCAACCAGACAGGGATCATAAATTTTCGCTGATTGGAGTGCCATCTCTGTGTCAGGCCGAGAACGATTCACCTAATCATCGTATTTCTTGGATATAAGTTTGTGTGAACATTTGATATCTAATAAATCTTTGATTAAAAAAATGAAGATAACTGCAAAGTATTACATTTGAACCCAGATGTGTCTTATGATTGGTGCAGTGAATGGTTGGCTGAATGCGTCTCAAGCGTTCGTGAGGAGGGAAAATTGCGAATCGGCATCGACACGTTGGATTGGCAGACACGAGGGGGCGGATTCATTAAAACAAATGAACTCGGAGGCGCGCTTATATGAAAGAAAACCCGTGGCATCATACACGCTGCGAGTACACTCCCGAGCAAACACATCGATCTGATTGCCAAATGGAAAAAAGACTCGTATCCTTCGCATCTGTCTGCTGTCCTTCGGCCAGTGGCAGGAGGTACACGCACCGGTATTCATTTTTTTTGTTGTGGAATAAAGTTTAATCTTTATGTCAGTTGACTATCACCTCCTACTTGCGAGCATACGTACGAAAATAAAATTCTCCGATCGATAGAAGAGCGGTAGAATCCAGGAAGGAGTGTGAAATTAAGTCACGATGAGAAAGTTATAGAATCACGTTCAAACAAACGTCGCGGAAACCAACATTGTCTGTCTGTACAGTCTTCAGCCTGAAGGCTGGTTTGAACCTCATCCCTCCATTATAAGCAACGAAAAGCTTCGGAGAAGGGGCTGAGGCGACTAGGCGAAATGAGGAGTGAGGTAATTTGCCATTGCTTTCCTCACTGAGACAGAATGCTATCAGCGGAGAAAGTCCACGTATATGAAGCACACTGACTGTACAAGTAACACTTTTAGTAGCATTCAAAAAGGAGAAACCTAATTCAATGTCATTATACAGCATTAGTCATACCTATGTAGCTTTCATGTTATCACAGCCATGAACAAAACTGAGATAAAAGTTAACGAAGAATACATTTTTCTTTTTCCTATACCAAAAGACAAATGAAAACGACTCTACTCGTCAGGACATGGTACAGTGTTGGCCAAAATTAACGCAACACCACGTTACGGAGCGGGAGA
This sequence comes from Ladona fulva, assembly GCA_000376725.2. NCBI lineage: Eukaryota > Metazoa > Arthropoda > Insecta > Odonata > Libellulidae > Ladona > Ladona fulva. The sequence goes on from KZ309426.1 coordinate 70,864, forward strand.
TTTAGGAATTAACTGTGCTGAGGAGTTGAATGTACTCTGACAACAGTGTCAGAGGGGGAGAGGGGTACAGCCCACTGGGAATGAGAAGAGAGCGACGCCTTGATGTGCTTAATGTCGGGAAACGCAGGAATACTGATTTCCGAATTTCCCGACATTAAGCATATCTAGGCCTCACCCTCCCCCATTCTCAATGGGCTGTACCCCTCCCCCCTCTGACACTGTTGTCAGAGTACATTGTACACTCCTCCTCGGTGATAGGAGAACAGCAATTTGGATTTATGCCAGGAAAGGGGACAACGGACGCAATATTGGCATTGAGACAGCTAATAGAAAGGCATAGAGAAAAACAAGTAGGCCTGCATTTGATGTCCATCGACCTGGAGAAGGCGTATGACAGGGTGGCCAGGCAGGAAGTTTGGAGGTGCTTAAGAAAGAAGGGAGTGCCGGAGAAACATGTAAGGCTAGTGAAAGAAATTTACCAAGGGGCGAAAACCCAGGTGAGAACAAGTGTTGGCACCACTGAAGGATTCCATGTTGTAGTTGGGCTACATCAAGGTATTCCTTACCTTTTTGATGTAGTTATGGATGTGCTGATTGAGGAAGTAAGGAGAAATACACCATGGAACATGTTGTTTGCAGACGATATTGTCCTCTGCGAAACAACACGAGAGAAGCTTGAAAAGACACCTCAAAACAAAAGAGGCCTCATCTTGAATATGCATCAAGTATATGGGATCCGGCAGACGATACATGCATCCGTGAACTCGAGAAAGTGCAACGGAAAGCGATACATTTTGTTAAGAAGTGCTACGATAAAAAAGCAAGCGTTACCAAAATGCTGTCAGATGCAGGTTGGGATTCCTTGAAAGATAGGAGACTAGAAGCTAGATTGCGATTGCTTGATAAATTTAGGGAAAGTACATTTGCGGAAGATATAGTAGATATTATGAGACCCCCTGCTACCTTGGACGATCCGACAATGAGCGCAAAATAAGAGAAATAGATGCTAGGACGAGTATTTTTAAGAATGCGTTCTTTCCGCGAACTATACATGATAATAATAGGCTTAAAAAATAGTCCGAACGCCCGGTGCTTTCACCCCCTGCCACACGCCGTAAGGCGGCTTGCAGGGTATTTATGTAGATGTAGACACTGGAAAAATGGAGAAATGTGCTCGAGGAGAGAGGTACGAGGATTAGCCGAACAAAAACGGAGTACATGTCAACGAGTGAGGAAGAAAGTGCGGCTGTAGAACTCCAGTGGGAAAAATTGACATCTATAAGGAAATTTAAATATCTAGGATCGATCGTGGAAAGGGAAGGAGGACTAGATGAGGAAATACAGCACAGAATAACATGTGGGTGGATGAACTGGAGAAAGCTGAGTGGTGCCCTCTGTGACAGAAAAGTTAGCTGTGATATAAAAGGGAAGTTATGTAAGACTGTGGTGAGGCCGGCGCTACTTTACAGCTCGGAGACATGGCCTATAACATAGGCACAGGAAAGGAAAATGGAGGTGGTTGAAATGAGAATGTTGAGGTGGATGAATTTGCGTCACAAGAAAGGAGAGAGTGAGAAATGACTTCATCAGAGGAACGACTAAAGTGGGCCTGATTGGGAAAAATATACAGGAAGGAAGGTTGAGGTGTTTTGGGCATGTGGAAAGAAGCAATGATGAATATTTTGGTAAAAGAGTGAGGAGATTAGAGGTGACCGGGAAGAGGAAGGTAGGACGATCCCAGATTAGATGAAAGGACGAGGTAGCAGAAGACCTTAAAGAGAAAGGCTGGAGATGAGAGGACGCCCTAGAGAGGGAGAACTGGAAAAGAAAAATAAAGCATAGGAATCTACATTATTATGATTTAATAAGTATTTGGAAATACGTTGTAGTATCATATACATATATAAAAAGCAAATGTCTGTCCGTCCCCCTATTTATCCCAGAAACAGCTTGATCTAGAGATCTGAAACAAACTGCATTGTGTTTCTACGATACTGAAACCCTCAAGAAAACTATTCTCATCTCTGTAAAGGTCCGGGTTCGAACCCAGGAGCACAAAATACGTTCCCATAAGAGATGAACGTAAAGTACGTTTAAATGACTTGCAGAGGTCGTTTCTTTTACAGAATTGAATTAGAAGCAATGGTCCTACGAAATTGAGGCAAGTGTCACAAGCCTATCTGACAAGAGACCTATCTGCCACCCGGGTGCGAACATATTTTGCCGCCCCTTAAAATTAGATACCAGAACCATACATATCCTGATTAACAGACAAAAATTATTTTGAAAAGCCATTGGTTTATGACCTCAGGTTATATTGGCCACAGAATATAAACAGTAACAGTTACTTATGCATATTCCCTATGCTGACATTATAAATGGTCATTATGATATAAGAGTTCAAATTGCTCTTGATCTCTTAGCAGCAACAGTCTCCGGAAGTGTCAATGAAACACGTAAGGTTATTTGTAAATTAGGAAATACTCCGATCAAATCTCAGGAAAATATATATTCCAAAACTTGAAGAGGATTTATTCTTGGTTTCAGAAAAACTTTTATTGATTCCAATTCTTCGATTGACTTCCCTGAACAATTTCTTTATCCTCTTGAGTTATCCGTAATACTTTCCTCTAAATTTTTGTCAACATTTAATTTCACATCATAATCTTTCCTAGATAAGCCGTATCTATCACAAAGCTGCAAATAATATTGTTGTAGTATAAAAATTGGTTGCATGGCATCTGTTACCGCACCTTAGATGTCGCCGCCCGGGTGCGATGCACCCCATAGGACGGCTCAAGAAAGGAAAATGATCATAGATTCTTATTTTAGTCGTGAAACATTCTTATTATTTCGAAATTGAGAATTTTGATAAAATACACGGAAAATTCGTGAAATTTTTGGGAAATAGACCATCCCTTTGATGACTAAGGCCAATGTTGAATGTTGATTTCATGAATTATCTCATATAAGTACACGGGGATAACCAGTTTTTATATTTTTCAATAAGAAATATTCGTAAAGTAGGCTTTCATGTCTTGGAAACAGTAGAATAAATATTATAAATAATGATAAGAAATATATTGAGTTATTGTGATCTCACGACGGAATTTTTCTGTGCTTTGGAAGACCAGATATAAACGATATATTTTAAAACTAAATTAAGTTCCGTCATGCTTGACGGGGTCGTTTAACAGTAAATATCATATTTTTTTTGTTTACTCCTGGGTAAGAGAAAGTGCGAAAGTCAACTCAACTGGGACGCGAACCGGATGGATGAATATTGTGACCAATTGAACATTTTCACCTCTGCAATCGCCTTGTGATGCTACTATGGCAGCGAAATCCTTCATGAAAAGAAATAAATGGAAAATTACAGACATCATATTTTAAAAATACAAATAAGGAAGACTGTGATGGATTACTAATTTAAGAGCAAGAGGCTACGTCGTTTTAAAACAACAACGACTTTTACGTCATAATGCAGTTGAGCCGTATGAAACCACAGGACTGGAGGAACTAAGATAAAAATGATAATAATATGAGAAATCAATGGTATGAGAATAATCCCCTGTAAACCTATCTTAGAGTATTAAGTAAAATTTGCAATTATGGGCTGTGTATATTTACCTCACGCCAAGTGCTGCCATACACCTACGTGCGGAGTTCAAAATATTCTCGAAAGACGAATTGTTACGTATCTCTTTCTTGGACGTGAATTTGTAAAGAATTTCACTATCAGGTGCTCGCAACAATGACGCAGGACATTAGCGCACTGTTGTGATACTATTATTGGATATTATTATATACCCGCAACAATGCCACACGACAATATTGCTCTGTTTGTTCCAGCTTGAAACGGTCCCAGAATCGGTAAAACTTCGTCCAGTGATCTTTCTTTTATCTCTCTTTATTTTATATTACGGTGTATTTGTGCATTTCGTGAACAGACAGCTATGAATACAACTCTACATTCTAAATAAAAAAACCTTAATTTTATTCAGTTATTGCGCGCACTTTGCTGAAGTCGAAATGAATTTTCTTCAGCAGAATGCATCCATTCCCTGCCGATTTCAGCTTAAGATCGCTACCTTTAGATGTGAGATTATTCTATGAAGGGAATTTAGGAAGTAATATTATTTTAACGATAACTATGGGCACACGAGGTAGAGGATCCGAACAAATTATGACTGCAGGGACAATTTAAACAGACCAATGGTTGTGAAAATGAATCTGCTATAAAGCTTAGATAAAGTAAACAAGATAGACTGATAGGAAAAAAAGCAATGAGGTGAAATTGAATAGGAAATAATGAGAAAAACTATAGACGAGAACAGATTTCTGTGGTAGGATCAAGTGCGAAGGAAGGAGGAATGGAAACGCGCATTGGAAAGGAGGTCCAAGGAATACAAAAAGAAGAGGGCGATTGAGTGCCTGTGGACCCAACAGATTTAGAAAAAAGCGATGAAGAATAGATATCCGTTAGCCAGTGGATTGATCCTTGTGTTTAATTTTTGATTAATTACGTCACCCAAGTTGAAACGGTTTCTGCTCAGGGCTCACTAATAAGCGGATGGTGAAAGGACTTCGAATAAATTAGAAAAAAATGAAAATTTATAATTTTTAATCTTTTAAGATAATGATAGAGTGCAAAATTTAGTTGTTATGCTCAAATATTGTTGCATCAAAGATGTGGGACACTTATGGAATTAATAAGTGTCTTCTGTTGGTCAATTCGATTGTAATAAATATTTAGATAAGAATGAGACAAGTTAGTCAGACGTAACATTAATCGACTGCCTGATTCCTGAAAATCAATACTCGGAAATAAATATGAAGACAGCAAGTAAACAGTTACCTTTGAGCGAACCACGACCGNAAGGCTCTATTTCAGTAAAGTGTTTTGTAGTTTTCATTTTTAACCAATAATTTTTTTAAATCGTTTTTTCGTTTTTTATATAAATGCGGTTTTTTCTGGTCTCCCACATATATTTAATGAACATAAAAAATTCTTTTTCGTTTTAATCTTTAGTGTTTTAAGTGTCGAAGTGTATATGTTCTTATTTAGGATTTTTTTCCGACACTGAAGTTACCAGGATAATTAGTCCCCCCCTTCCCATCTGACGTCATTGCATCTCATATGGACATTTCCTCTTCGTTTTTGTTCTGTTCAACGTGTTTTTAAGTATATTTTTGATGCAGAAGAGAAAATTAACGGTAAAGAAGAAGTTCTTTTAAGTAATAAAGGGAATTCCGACCTCTAGAATTCTTAGGAAATTTTAATTTTTCGACTATTCTTTGAAAATAATACCTAACACCTACTTAACTATGTAAACCACCTCGCTGCTTTGTCCAAAAGATTTATTCCTCACCTAATTTATTATTTTGGATTTTATGTTGGCTGGAGTAATATGAACAGCAGAAATCATTTTTTTATTCAGCTTCTCAGAAGGAATTAGGTAAATAAACAAAAACAACCCATGCCAAAATTCGTCTTTACGATTTCCACTTATCTGTAATTGGTACCCTTCTTTCTTCATCTTACTCTGATCCCATACCCCATGTCCCCCATAGTCTGCCCTCCAGGTCCCTTGGATTGTCAAAGCGCTTTCCGCAGACTTACGACATTTCCAAAAAACNTGAATAATGATAAGAAATATATTGAGTTATTGTGATCTCACGACGGAATTTTTCTGTGCTTTGGAAGACCAGATATAAACGATATATTTTAAAACTAAATTAAGTTCCGTCATGCTTGACGGGGTCGTTTAACAGTAAATATCATATTTTTTTTGTTTACTCCTGGGTAAGAGAAAGTGCGAAAGTCAACTCAACTGGGACGCGAACCGGATGGATGAATATTGTGACCAATTGAACATTTTCACCTCTGCAATCGCCTTGTGATGCTACTATGGCAGCGAAATCCTTCATGAAAAGAAATAAATGGAAAATTACAGACATCATATTTTAAAAATACAAATAAGGAAGACTGTGATGGATTACTAATTTAAGAGCAAGAGGCTACGTCGTTTTAAAACAACAACGACTTTTACGTCATAATGCAGTTGAGCCGTATGAAACCACAGGACTGGAGGAACTAAGATAAAAATGATAATAATATGAGAAATCAATGGTATGAGAATAATCCCCTGTAAACCTATCTTAGAGTATTAAGTAAAATTTGCAATTATGGGCTGTGTATATTTACCTCACGCCAAGTGCTGCCATACACCTACGTGCGGAGTTCAAAATATTCTCGAAAGACGAATTGTTACGTATCTCTTTCTTGGACGTGAATTTGTAAAGAATTTCACTATCAGGTGCTCGCAACAATGACGCAGGACATTAGCGCACTGTTGTGATACTATTATTGGATATTATTATATACCCGCAACAATGCCACACGACAATATTGCTCTGTTTGTTCCAGCTTGAAACGGTCCCAGAATCGGTAAAACTTCGTCCAGTGATCTTTCTTTTATCTCTCTTTATTTTATATTACGGTGTATTTGTGCATTTCGTGAACAGACAGCTATGAATACAACTCTACATTCTAAATAAAAAAACCTTAATTTTATTCAGTTATTGCGCGCACTTTGCTGAAGTCGAAATGAATTTTCTTCAGCAGAATGCATCCATTCCCTGCCGATTTCAGCTTAAGATCGCTACCTTTAGATGTGAGATTATTCTATGAAGGGAATTTAGGAAGTAATATTATTTTAACGATAACTATGGGCACACGAGGTAGAGGATCCGAACAAATTATGACTGCAGGGACAATTTAAACAGACCAATGGTTGTGAAAATGAATCTGCTATAAAGCTTAGATAAAGTAAACAAGATAGACTGATAGGAAAAAAAGCAATGAGGTGAAATTGAATAGGAAATAATGAGAAAAACTATAGACGAGAACAGATTTCTGTGGTAGGATCAAGTGCGAAGGAAGGAGGAATGGAAACGCGCATTGGAAAGGAGGTCCAAGGAATACAAAAAGAAGAGGGCGATTGAGTGCCTGTGGACCCAACAGATTTAGAAAAAAGCGATGAAGAATAGATATCCGTTAGCCAGTGGATTGATCCTTGTGTTTAATTTTTGATTAATTACGTCACCCAAGTTGAAACGGTTTCTGCTCAGGGCTCACTAATAAGCGGATGGTGAAAGGACTTCGAATAAATTAGAAAAAAATGAAAATTTATAATTTTTAATCTTTTAAGATAATGATAGAGTGCAAAATTTAGTTGTTATGCTCAAATATTGTTGCATCAAAGATGTGGGACACTTATGGAATTAATAAGTGTCTTCTGTTGGTCAATTCGATTGTAATAAATATTTAGATAAGAATGAGACAAGTTAGTCAGACGTAACATTAATCGACTGCCTGATTCCTGAAAATCAATACTCGGAAATAAATATGAAGACAGCAAGTAAACAGTTACCTTTGAGCGAACCACGACCGACATCGGTGACTTCTACAATAGTTGATGCTGTTCCCCTGGTTACGTAAACGACGCACAATTTCTATTCTCCCCCTGCCTTGCTCTCGCTATTGACTCCGACCCCTGCCGAAGGCGACACCCTTCTTAATCTCCCTTCTTTAAATCTTCCCCTCCTTTCTCGCTTCCGCCCACTATCCATCGCCATTTCCACTTCGTTTTCATTGCCCTATTCCTTATATTTCCTACTTCATCTCGTCGCGCAGTATATTGGCCTCCCTCCGGAGCAAAACTCTGCTTCAATGCCTCTTTCCCAGGAGGTGATACCGCGAGATGCTCTTGTGTCCCGTGGTTACATCGTATAACATTTTACATCGCTACTGTAGAATTAAAAAGATATTTTTAAGATAAGGTTTTAAATAAATATATAGTACGTAAACTATTCATCTCGGGATTAGAACGTCATTTGTCTTTTTTACAAACGAACTTTCCTATCTTTTCGAACATTTCCTTTTAATCTAGAAGCTGCGTACAACATCTCCTAAGCATCTCATTCATTATATTTCCTCTTTGTGACCATCCACATTATTCACGTACTCTATTTCAATTATTCTGCCTCCTTCCATGCTTTCGTTCGAAAGACGCCCAAATTGTCTTTCCCGAAATTTTATTTTTACCTCTTATTGTCGTGCGCGTGGACTTTAGATATTTGTAACAATGATGCGCGACAATATCGCTCAGCTTTATTTTTGTTTGAAACAATCCAAGACGCAGAAATGTTTGGATTCCGGAATATTTATCAGTGACTCCGTCGAAGTAAAACACCCCTTTCATATTCATCTCACGTCCGATTGTAACGCACTCATCCTTTGGACTGTCGCTCCTGTTTTCCCCGCATAAAGTTCTCATTTAACCCATTAAAAATCATTCATTTCAAACATACCGTACTTAATACACCTCAAGCGTACGACTTGACTCTCCTTCGTAGGGCACGAAAGAGCATCTAACTCTGAGTATCGATTATTATGTAACCCATAGGTTTTTCACAAAGATAAATTATAAAAGAAACGATCAGATTTAGCAATTAATGGGCACTGGATAAATAAACATGTGAAAATCAACAAATTGCCCAGTGTAAACGAAACATGAAAGTTTTTCTCCATCTCTTTCATATTTCAGATCCAATATTTTGATAATTAAAAATTAATCGTTTATTAAATTTATCGCGAAGATATCTCATAGCATTTCAAAATTTCATGTGACTAGTAATGGATATAAAGCATTACTATGTGACTATGTTATGTCATATGGAAGTAATCCAAATAATTGAATACGCATATCTGTATATCTGGCGATTCATTTTTTCACTTTTAACATTGCTTCTGTCAGACATGTAAATTATTCGTGTCAATAAAATAGTATCAAACGAAAATGGGTAAGGGTGACTTTGCGCAAGATGGTGCGCACCCAGGAAAAATCCCAAGGAAGAATGGACTTGAATTGGGAGCCCCGGGTTCGATTCCCGGTCCCGTCAGACTTTTTTCAAAAATAGTATCACTTCATTCAAAACAAAAAACGGTTCAAATCCCTCCTTTCAATCGATCCCGGTTTATTCTCATCCAGTCAATGAGAAACCGTCGTATAGGGGATACATTATTGTTTAATTATGACTCTTAAATATTTTGTTAATTGTTCACTAGACTACTTATGATAATCCTTTCATCAAATTAGTGCGATGTCACAGGGGTCTGATGTAATCTTAGGACGCAAATTATACGATTACTCATCATTGCTCTCATTGTTTACCTAATTGTATAAATCACCCCTATTATTATAATTCACCGCTATTGTTGTCTATCATTCTTGTTTCCCATTGCGATAGTAGCTTCTATCAGCATTTCTTTCTCGTAAACTGTACTTTATTATCATTATCATCGTTTAGGACTGTTATTGTAACCATAATCATTTTTATTTATTATAATTTTTACTTGTAATTATCTTATGTTGATAATTCTCATTGATTGCTTATATTCTATTCTATCTATTTCTTCTTTCCAAAATTTATCTATTACTTACCATTTTCCCCAGTTGCTCGACCATTATTTTTATATTCCCAGCGACAATTGTTTTTCATTATTACTGTATTTACTCTGCTTGCTATTTCTTCGTCATCCAGTGATTCTTATCGTTTGTCTGTGCTATCCAACGCACCACGTTCATTCTCCTCCCTCCCCTTATTCCATATCTATTGCGACCTCTCCCTCCCCTTATTCCATATCTATTGCGACCTCTCCCTTACATTCCCTGACTCTGCTGAATGTATAAAAGGGTCTCTCCCAACGTGGGCTTTATCGCTCCCAGGATGCGTGGGTGAACGGACAGATTTATGAGGATGGAGGGGATGTTTTAGGGTCCATGAAACTGACTCTTCGGATTGTGGCGCAGATGGACGGATTCCATTGCACGGCGAACCACTTTCACGTTTGTCTCAAAACACGAGGAGTCAGAGAGGAATGTCAGACGAAACCCTTTCACTTTTCAACCAAGAATATCGAACTTTTCTGTTTCGACTGTTTCCCACTCGAAGAGGAGCTAAGATGTAATCGATTGATTTTCAAATTGGAAGAGAGGCCAATTTGGCCTTCATAAAGCGCTTATTCATTCATCGGGGAGAATCGATTAAATTCGTGTTTTCGGAATTATAAATTTCAATTTGGCAATTAAGACTTACAAGAAAAGGTATTTATTATTGCCAGAATCGCACCGCATAGGAACATTGGTTTCTTCTTTACCATCACCAATACTGTTACATGCGTCTTTGCAAAGTGCATATGCTCACTGGGGTTACAAGTGACTTAGGTCGTGGGATACAGAGAGCTCGCATTTAATTCATCTTTAACTGTGGAAATAATTAAAAATTAGCTGAATCGTCCGTAAATTTATATTTTTAAAGTGTTTTTTATTATTCTTCATTATGTTTTAATTGCCCTTAAGGATGTTTCTGATAATTTAGCAAGTAATAGGAAACTATGATATTTGCGATGGAGTTGCGAAATGATAAATGTATACCTTTATGAAAAAACCGCTGTCGTTTGTCGCCTTGGATACGATTGTTTGAGAATCGAAAGTACGGGATTTATTCGTCATCAGTTTAGACTCTTCGTTCCTTTGTTAACACGCACACTGTTTTGAAAATGTCAACCGGTCATCTCTATTATAAAATGTGTGGAAATTAAGGAGAAGTGAGGAGTGGGGAAGGATTCAACTTTCTTTTCTTTTAGATCGCTGTTACTTTGCAATGCATACAGGCGCTTCCTCGAAAGCGGCTTTTGAAGATAGTCTGTGCGAATACGATCGTACTTACAATCGATAGCGACGGAGAAAGGTCAAGAGTAGAGCAATGTTTTATTCTCATTACGTTCTTAGCATCATCTGGCCATTCTTAGCGAAATATCAACAATAACACCCCACAACAATACAGTACTTCTAATCTCTCTTTTAACTCAGCTGTTGATTAAAAAGAGAAACGGACAAATATTCTATTGGGTTATCTAAATTGGATGGTCATTCACAGTTATAGTAATTTCCATCGTGTAAATTGGTTGCTGTTTCGAATCACGTGTCTTTTTCCTTACATTTATGCTTTTAACAAAATTATTATTATAGTATGAACATCAACAATCTTCGCCTAACATTAGATGGAATACAATTGATAGAAACGAGTATTCTTCGTGGTACATACCTTAATAGATTTTCCCCGGAGCGCATCCAGAATTTTCACTTTGGTGTGCAGAAGGATTTGTGGTTTTGAAAGACCTACCTTCCAAGTATTATAAAAATAGTTTGCATAGTTTCTCAACTTGTTGACCTGTCTTGCTGTCCTTCCACATATCTAAAATTGGGACCTTTCCTCCTTCCATTGATTTCAACCGAATTAGACATACCTGACCTTTGAAATACAGTAAATGAGGATACGCTGGCATGATAATTATAATGCCGAATTTTACTACAAATTTATCGGAATGGCTTCCAAAAGAAGTGTATGTATAGTTCGTTTTCATCCCTTGGAGACTTTATTTCTTTCACGGAATTAAATTAAAAATAAAGATCCTAAGAAATAGATGCAAATGACAAAAGAAGAGAAATGGAATGACGATTCTTATTATGGAATTTAGATTCTTAAGAGATAGAAATTTTATTGAATTAAGGAAAATGTCGCAAACTTTTGTGGTTAAAAATCGCCCGTAATTACGCAAGACAATCGTTCAATTCGAGCTAATGGGATTTTTCCTGGGTGCGCACCATCTTGCGCAAAGTCACCCTTACCCATTTTCCTTCGAGCTAATATATTTTCCAATAAGAATACACTGGGAATTAAGGATGAAAATATACCCGTATAGAATCAATAGCAGATATTAATCATTATATGAGGAGGAGGCAATTTTATGATATTCCAACATATACAATTACGATATAAAAGTCGCATAGACATACGTACGGCCATGTAGCAGTGTTTCTTAATCGATCCGATTTCCCAAACAACAGTTACATGTTGCTTTGTTACGATTATGATGACAAGGAATTATTATGTTGAAGAAAGGGAATATTTTTGGGAGACGAAAAGATTTTCAATAGGAACGGGGTTTTAGTTCGGTGAGTTTATGTAATTCTTACGAGCTAATTAATTTTTAATGAAATTCGAGAGAATAAATATTCGGCGTTCCACTAAAAACAGCTTTGAACTCTATCACGATTGATGAGTTATAAAAATGTCCTAGTAGGGTCTAAAATTACTGTGGAATAAGTTTATAACATTTAAAGCCGGAATATAACATGATAATAGCTAAAAGATCATAATAAAACTGCCGAATAGGCAACGTGACAGAATTCTTAGTGACCGTGGCGCTCAGCCGGGCCATGCCGCGGGATCGAAAAAGCCATCGCAATCCCAGGGTAGCAGGTGAATCGAAACAGTTTCTTCACATT
>KZ309426.1:89776-107703 GCA_000376725.2 Ladona fulva
CCTTACCTACTGTCACCAACTATATATATATATTACTGCATACGAACGGTCCTAGCATCGAACCACCCACACCCACAGGGCAAACATCTTTATTGCATACGATAGACATTTATCTATTTTAACAACACCGGAAGTGTTGTAAACGAAGGAATTTTTCAAGTGAAGTAAAACGAAGGAATTTTTGAAAATTCTGTAATTCGAATGGTCCTAGCATTGAACCTGGGCCACTAAAGCAAATAAGCTTTACGGCATACAATAGACATCCATCTATTCCAACAACACTATGAATTGCAACTTTCTATCTTAACGCAAAATACCCTAAATGAATTCTTGAATGAATATACATTGCCTCAGCATCGAACTTAGGACCCTCAGAACAAAAACCATAACGCGTACAATAGATAATTATCTTTTCTATCGATGGCGTAAATTTCAACGTTCTATCTTACCGGGAAATACCCTAAATGATTTTATGAAATTTAGGCATAAAGAATTTACCTAGCATCGAACCTGGGGCCATTAGTGATAATGCTCATGCGTCAAAAAAAAAGGTAAAAATCATTCTATCGACTCCGTAAATTTCAACGTTGTATCTTAATGCAATATACGCTAAACGAATTTTTGAAAATGCGTTCAATTTATTTAAATGGGAAAAGTACCGTTTTTGGGGCCTCATAGAATCGAATCTTCCCCATCCCCTCCTTAGTTCTAAATATCGCTATTTCGTATGCTCTGAAGAGCGACCATTAAAATCTGAAATCTCTGAGCGCTACAGCGGCATAAGTATAAAATAAATATTCTGGCCGCAGTGATGAAGCAAAAACTTACGAAGGGCTTTTTGGTTTCATTTAAAACTTTTTCGTGACTTTCCACCGGACTGATTTCATTTATAACTACTCCACTATGAGCTTGTAAAATAAGTCGTATTAGCGTCGAAATAAACTGAAATAGATTTACAAAATAATGCGTTAAATATACAAATTGATCAGAAGTTACTAGCGTTAAGTAATATAGACAGAAAAAAATATGGAATTGGAAAAGACGAGTTGGAGATCAGGTAGTGTATCTCTTGATTATCCCTGGAAATTTCTGCCCTCTAGTTGCAAAGTTAACATCCTCTTTCTCCTTCTCAACGTCGTATTTAGTAATAAGTAGTTAAATTTATAATCTCCAGAAAATAATTAGCATGTCATGACTTTCAAAGTCCTTTAGCAGTGAAGAGGAAAAAGCTAGACTGCTTTTCGAAATTGACTCCCTGTTCAAAGGAGCTCAGCAGGGGCGCTATTTGCAGGTCCCGGAGGTGATGGCCTTTAATATGTTTCCGAGAGAGGATTCGTCACGCACTTCCGGTCCTCGCACCCCTTCTCATTGTCCGAGTGGTGTTAAACTCGGCGCTGTAACAACCAATCAATAAGCTAATCCATCGCCAATCGAATTGCGGACGATGGAGTCTATGGAGCGGCGAACAATTCAAAGCATTGTCCAAATGTTTTATTGATATCGGAGTTACCGGAATTAAATTGGCGCTAAGCAGAACCTTTTTCTTTGATTTCCTTCTGCGCACCACCAAAATATGCCGAAATTAAAAAGCTATGAACAATGCCCTGAATGTAATAATTGTATTATGAACCTTTTCTTGAATCTATTATTCGGTAATTATTTTATTATTATCGATGTTTTTGATTGTTATCCCTAGGCTTACGTTTCGCCGTAGCGCAGAAATTATACAATGCTTTTCATTATTGAATACTTAAAATAATGCAGTGTGACAATGCCGCTGTTTTATTTCATATTGAAAATACTCTGGAGGCGTATATATCAACACCGCGTCTGCGATTCAAACACGCGTAGTTAATAAAAGTGCGAAAAGCATTCCAATCTAACTCTCTGAGCTGGTATTTGTGTTCGGTATCTGCTCAGCTAAAACGCTTCCTAGATATTCGTCTCTATTTATCATAGGAATAACATTTCGCAATCTTAAATGCAACAGATAACAGTCTAAAAAAGAAAAGGTTGTCAATTATACATTGTCCTAAAGAGAAATCCAGACCGAGGAACTGCGGTGGGACCACATTAACTGTTCAGTCTCACCATAAAATTTTGTTGCCTAACGCCTGAGTTTGGTCACCGGACGCAGATTTGGGTGGGACGGTCCCGCATTTGAGTTGTCCGTCCGATTACTGTTCCGACTCTGGTCCATAAACGTCCCGTTTTTAAGAAAAATAGAAATTCTCCTACAATATCTATGGATTGATGGCTTCTATAAACGTCTTCGTTGCCTTGGAGCTGCTGCCCTCTGTTTACGTCGAGTGCAAAGAGTGATTTTATACACTGGCACAATGGTCCATTGGGGTGGGGAGCCTTTTATAGGAACAGTATTTTTTGAGAACACATTACTTGGTATTTTCATATTCGATTTGTTAGTTAATCTACTAAAAAGGCCGATTGAAAGAAATCATGTACGAGTATTTATATTTATGTATTATACGTTAAAAATTGAAAATAAATTTGGCAAGAACTTGTTTCGTGTGCCAGAAATAAGTCTACGTTAGCCACGTTTGGCAAGCCCCTATCTTAAGTGTTTTGTGCATTTTATTATAATTTACAATTAACACACTAAAGGTAAATGCTTTATTCAAATGCAAATTGTAGCAAATGGGTGCAATTCATAAAACGTAACGACATTACAAACATAGTCAATATAGTACAAGAATTTTATGAGTTATATGAACATACAAGCCTACATATGTAGATACGACATTATTTTTCAAGTGAAATTGGGGCTAATTAGTAACATTTAACCCATTAATAATGAGAAAAAAGGTTAAAAGAGTCAAATTCAGTTACATTTAAAGTGCTAAATACATGATAGAAATATTAACACACAGAGAGAAATGTGGAACATTATATAAAAAGTAATGTCACTTTTAAAAAATTACTAAAAAAGAAAAAAAGAGGGATGACGTAAAAAAGGGGAGATAATATGAGTAAGTCCAGAATTCGATAAGAGACTTTCGCAGAGGCATTCTCCGGTTTCCGAAATCTGTCCAATCTACTTGTGAGTTTTTAGTATACTTTTTGCGGCGGCAGAGTGACTCTTTAGCCAACCTGGGCAGTCTCCAGTTTGTTGCCCCTCTCAATGCACTCCGAACATACGTAAAGTCATGAGCAAAAAAACTCAAAAATTGCGGGTAACATAAGATTCGGGATACTCTTAAAAACTCCTTCAGTGGAACATGTTGCAACACTGTTAGGAGACCATGTTAAACATAACGGTAGTTATATTCGCTGCAAATTTGGAGGGGGGGGGGTTCGGTTTAAAGAAATGGTAGGGGCATCGCGAGCGGCTCCCGTAGCGGACACCCATTTAGAAGGACGGACGGTAATTTTAAGAAAGACATTGAAGGAAACGTTGCGTATACGCGATGGCAGCACAAAATGTATGAGTTATAGACAGTGCAGATTGAATGAATTCGCAATTTAGAATCGTCAATCAAGTCGAATACGTCTTTTTACCGCAAAATCAACGTTATGGACCTCCGACTCGCTGATTCTCTAACGGAAAAATAACAGGTGCATAGAGCAGTCATATTTCCTTACCTACTGTCACCAACATTATCACAAATATGCCCGATATGTAATCTCAGAATACTGTTCCAAAAAGTGATGGCAAACCTTATCAAGGATATTTCACATGGATCTTTAGTAATAATATTTCTATTAAAACTAACCTTTGCAATGTTGCGTAAGTTGGTTCAGGTATTAAAGGCAATGAAACAGGAAGTTAACGACTTCCTAAATTTTATTAGTGATTATTTTATTATTCGGTGCTGATAACATTTTCAGTAATATGTGTAGATTCATTTAGGGTGTTTTTCATTATTGTTGCCTTAACTTTCATCGATACAAAATTCGAAAGTAATTTATTACTAGTTACATTTTCAGCAAATATAACTACCGTTATCTTTGACATGGTCTCCTAACAGTGTTGCAACATGTTCCACTGAAGGAGTTTTTAAGAGTATCCCGAATCTTATATTACCCGCAATTTTTTATTTTTTTTGCTCATGACTGCACACACATCAAGACAGATGGAAGTGTCGTCACAAATGGGCGACTTTGGTCAGGAGAAAGCGTAAAAGTGTGAGTGAGAAAAGTACTCGGTGGTGGTTTCCATTTTCGGCGAAAGTTGAAACCGCCACCTGGTAGAGGCCTACTATTAAAGGATGCGCGCGATCGCCATCTTGGATGCAATTATTTTGATGAATCTTGGATGATGACAATGCTCTGGAACTTTCCTCCTCTTTTTCAAATCGTCGATTTCTCGTCATCCGCAGCGGATTTATTTTCCATTTTTACTTCCCTTTTCATCGCCAAAAAAGGATATGAGTCGGAATCGGAAGGAAGAGATTTTCTGCTTTACAATCGGTGCTTTTTCTTTCCACGGATTCTTTTCTCGCAGCAAAACATTCTTCGGAAATGTAAAATGTGCGTTTACTCGAATAAAATTATCATTATTTTTAACCAGGCTATGAGATAATTTTAGGCTAAGCATGAAGTAGATAGGCCTTGCTTATCACGCGCGATATCTGCACTGTCTTTGCACACATGTGTTACTATCCGTGCCATAAAAAATGACATAAGTCAAGCAATTTTTTTCTTTTTGTCGAAGTAAGCTTGGAAATAAATCAGTATTTTTAGAACCACTTCTTACCAGTATTTTTAGCTTTCGCTGAAATTTTAACTGTGATAAATCTACCTACATAAGTACCCTGCAAGACGCCTTTCGGCGTGTGGCAGGGGGTGAGAGCACCATGACTCTACTTCACTAATCGATTGCTTTCGCGTATCGTTCCAAGAAAAATGAATTTTTGAAACGACTTGTTCCAGCATCTATATTTCTGATTTTCTTCGCAGTATCAGAACGGCCTATATAACATGGTGGACGCATTATGTCAGCTACATCATCTGTGAACGTGCTTTCCCTATATTTATTATGTAGATTTATCCTTTGTTTAAGCTTTCTATCTTCTAAAGATTCCCATCCCGCGTCCTGAAGCATTTGCGTAACACTCACTGACTTGTCGTAACNGGCCATGCCGCGGGATCGAAAAAGCCATCGCAATCCCAGGGTAGCAGGTGAATCGAAACAGTTTCTTCACATTCTATATTTAGAAACCTTAGACATTGACGTGGTACAAGAGACTCGATAGTGTAGCGCCGTTTTCCTAGTTGCTTTCCTCACTTTATCTCAAAAATTGGCCGAAACAGGTGCCCGCCATTTTGTTGCGTAAAATGAGCAGAGGTCCATTTTTGAGCACAAAACTATAACGAATCAAAAGACCAGAAATCATACTAAATATGGCATGATCGTTTATTCCATTAGTTTCCTTTAATTACGTCTGAATCGCAGCAAACATGAAAGTTCTTCAGAGAAATCCGAGAACATTCTTTTCTGTGAAAATTGCCCGATTTTGACACCCTGCATCTTTTTGAAGCGCACAAATAACGAAAAATAAAAGACAGAACAACAAAATATAATCTTTTCTGAACACCTACGCGAAGTTTCACGTTCCTCACTCTAAAAAAACATTTTTGGCCTCTTGGCCAGCTTTTTTCGATTCCACTGTGCGATGGCTGTATGCCGAAACCGGTCGTAAATAAATTCGTGTAGAAAATGCGAAGTTTGCTGTCTCAAATATTAAAATGTATTAAAATATTCCACCAAGTACAGTCAGAACATATTGATTATATTAGTTAGATCATGAAAGACGTGTCGATAAAGACAGGGCCAATATCGATGAATGCAGAGATGTAAGGAAGTAAAGGTCGAACTGAAATCCACCTTAAGGTCCGATTCGAAGAGATTATAAATCGATGTCCGCATTCATCTCCTGGATATTAATTTCGGAGAACTCAGCGTAGTGCACTCGCCTCTTCATTTTCCAAAGTATTTCTTGCATCACAAGCAAAATAATGATGACAGAGCGCGGCGCGATTGTCCTTTTTTTGCTCCGGCGCGTCGTCTATTCAAAACAGTCTTGCATTTTCCATCAACCCCTTGGAATCTCTCGAACGGGAAACGAGTAAAAGAAATGGATCTAAAAAACACGGCGAAACAAAGGAATCTAACGGTAGTAGAAATAAATAGTATTAGTAGTAGTAGTAGTATTGCTAAAAGTGCTTCGACATCTAAGGCCATTTCGCACGTTAGACCCCACCGGGAATCAAACCCGTGACCGCTTTCACCGGAATCGAACGCGTTGCCCACTTGGCTATCCGGGAGCCCAGTAGAAATAAATATTTAACGGTAATACTCACAGTTATCTCAAAAACGCACGAAAGATATCCTGTTCATGTGTTATGCAAGATAGATTATATAAGGCATTACACACCACCTTCAACACTCCGCCATCCACACACCGAGTGCCAAGCCATCCACAAAATACATTACCCTAAACGAATTTTTCAAAATACGTCCATACGAATTGTCCTAGCATCGAACCTGGGGCCATTAGTGATAATGCTCTTGCGNTTTTTCTTTGGTCAATTCATGATTAGGAATACAAACATAATCTATAACCATAAAAATAAATTTCACCAGCAAAAATTGAAAATTTACCCTCGGCGTTGAAAGTGTTAATATGTTGTTAGGACCTATGTGAGTACTAACATACCAATTTTGCAAATTCGAAAGACTTGTGCAATTTGCGCTATTCCAAAAAAACCAACTTTCTTGCACTTTTTTCGGTTTTTGCTCAATATCTCCTAAAGCATGCGTCCTACAGTAAACGTAAATCAATTGTGTATTAACTTACATAAAATTTCCTACATCTTAAGTCCAAATTAAATTCCATACGTTCAGAACTTTCCGAGATATGGCTCTTCAAAGATTGGCCATTTTTTTCAAAAAGTTAAAAATTTTCGATTTAGTCGTGTGTTTTGCCAAATAACTTGAGAAATTCTCATTGCACAGGAAATTTATAAGGAAGGAATTTGTAGCATATTTAATAGGCTTTCATTTACATTCCCTCTTATATATTATTAAATTAATGTAGCAATACCTCTTTTACGGCCTTGATTTTTCATGGAAGATTTTCTATATAATTGCCTGCAGTTCTAATGCAATGGAAAATGAAAAAGAGGAAGAAATCTCCCATTTCCCACGTAAGAAATATGTTTTCCGTAATTCTATTATAAATGTGTTCTGCTGTATTCATTATTTGGTAATTTTCTCTGACTCCTTTTAGGATATATACGCAAGTGAAAATTTAAAGTGAAGCGCAAAATGATATGATTTGTTAATAGGTACCACAACGGAAATGTAAGCGTTACGCAAATGCTCTCAGACGCAGGTTGGGAATCCTTGAAAGAAAGGAGATAGAAAGCTAAGCTGCGATTGCTTGAAAATTTAAAAAGAAAGTACATCTGCGGAAGACGTAATCAATATTATGCGACCCTCTGCTATTTTAGCCAATCCCATAATGAGCGTAAAATAAGAGGAATAGATACGAGGAAAAGTCGTTTTAGGGACTCATTATTTCCACGAACGATACGCAATAAGAATAAGCTAAAGAGGTAAGTCGAACGCTCGGTTTTTGCATCCCGTCACACGCCGAAAGGCGGCTTGCAGGGTATTTATGCAGAGGTAGATGTAGATGTATATGGCAAATAACAATCAAAATTATGCTTTGGGGTCGTTAAAGAAAGGGAAGGATTTTTGGGAGTGATTCTTTAAGTAGATGCAAGCGGAAAGTAATTACTTTAAACAAACATAAGTTAGTTAAATGCCATGTGGACCAACGGTCGGTATGTCTAATTGGGCGCTACACAGACCCGCTGTTCTATAATTGAACCCCTTCTGTTCTAAAGAACAATCGCGTCGTCTCTTATCATGGAATGAATCCTCTTTAAAGACTTCATCCGATATACATTTATTTAGAGGACTGGAAAGAATACTCCATACAAGGCGTTGCTGCGGAGGAAATATATCCGTGTAAAGGATTTGTTCCCGATAATGGCGGGATCGTCATCGGAGAAAAACCGTCGTATCTAAGGGAGACAAGAAAAATCCGAGAAAAGGAAGGACAAAGCGCGAAAATGAAAAGGAAAGAAACAAGTGAAGGAGAGAAAGCGCTGATGGAATGCGGCGGAATGAACAGACGCGATACCGTCGTCATTTGTTCGGTGAAAACCCAACCTTTTCAAAGAGGTGCATTGTGGGACACACATTTCAGTCGTTGTTCTCAGTCAAAAGAATACCAATATTCGATTGGTTCGAAATCGGAGATGTTCTGCCTCTTCTCATTTTTTGAGAAGTTTCTCTCGGCAGATGGGGAGATGAGAGGGATTTTTAGAATTTCTATGCACCGAATAATTGAGAAAGAAGGCCGTTGATGGCGCACCTATTAGAGGAGTGGCGTATGAGATAATTTTATTGGCACGGAGAAGTCTGGCTGTGATAATTTGTCAGGTATTCAGAATAAAGATGACATATTCGTTGCATATATTGCCACTAGGATCCGGAAGATTCGCTACAGTAGATTCGTTACGTATACATTTTCGCTATAGTTACGTTTTCTATACCGAGGTTTTCGCGACAAAAATGTTTCGCTACAAAGTGTCTTCACGACAAAAACGTTTCGCTACAAAGCGTTTTCGTAACAAAATAAATTGCGACATTGTTATCAGGCATCCATTCTAACAGAAGTACGGAAATGTTAATTTCTTCGTCATCGTTTTTATTATTATATTTATTCGTAATTATCGGTGTATCACCGAGACAGGTCAGAACCAGTTCGGAACTGCGGCGAACGTGTAGTTCAGAACAGGTAAATAATCTTACCTAAATCAAAGAGTTATAGGTGGTCCGCGTGCGTTAAACTTATAATTCGATCCTTCAATAATTTAAAAGGTTTTGCTATCTAAAAGCTTTGAGCAAAAATAACTGACTTGATAGGCTGTCAATTGGTGAAATCGGTTAAGCGCCATCTTTTGTAAATAATACTCGCGCAAGGTTTCCACCAACCAAATTGGTTTGTCCAGAACCTACACGTGATGGTATACTATATGCTTTACTCCATAACCAGCAAAAGGAATGACCCTGCGATTTCATAGTCCTCGCTCCGTATGCGAGAAAATCTTTATTCGCCTATTTTATGTTGGTGAGATTTATATTTACTATTCCGAATCTCGCCTAACGGATTTTCTTTTTCACTTGATATAAATGGAGTTACTATTTCGTAGGCCACAAAGTGTCACAAGAGGCTCGTGAGATTGATTGACCGTTTTTATAGTTTGACAGACCTATTCATCGGTTCTATCGCCTGATTGGAACTACTCTCCACCTTTCACTGAATCTATTCCTAAAACCTCATTCGGCCTTTATTCACTTCTCGAAACTAAATCTGAAGACATTTGTCTTATTTTGTTTTTTAGCCTCGCTAAAGCCGTGATAAGAAAATAAAATGGAAAATTACCTCTTTAACTTTTCTTAACGAATCGATTCGTATTTTTAGGGTAAAAACTTAATTGTCGAATGTATGTAATACTCCAAGTACGATTTCGTGTGCGGTCTCATCGGCGGCCATCCGATGAATTAAGGTTTCCAAGCATAACCTCAACTGAAAACAGTAAATACACCAACCCAGCTGAAATCAATTCGATCGAAAGTTACTATACTCCGTCCAACGTTTTTATGGGAGAACGGTGCGCGCTGTTGCAACTTTTGCTAGAAAAAAAAGTTAGCAAAAATTTATTTTAAATACTTTATTATACAGCAAAAGTAATTCTGTAAAGTACTATAAAGTAAGATTTACAGGACAAAGTCGTTTTAAGGACTCATTCTTTCCGCAAACGATAGCAATAAGCCAAAGATGTAACTCGAACGCTTGGTGTTAACACCCCCTGCCACACGCCTAAAGGGTTTTATGTCGATGTTGAGGAATGTGGAGAAACGCCTATACACAAAGCTAAACAGCTAACTGTTAAACAGCTTCTTAAAACAGATCACAGGTGAAATTAACATATTCAGGTGACTCTTAGTGCAACTTCTGCTTGACGACATTGCAAAGAAAAACACTCGGTGAGTTCCACGGCCAATGTAGCAGTACTATCTCTGAAATTAAAAAGTAAATTTAGCCTTTTGCTTAAATTTTGTAGAGATTCCTGTCTTGCGTCTTGAAGCATCTTAACAAGGTTCACTGCTTTTTCGTAATAGTTTTTGATGAGTTATACTTCGTAATTTGTTAACACCACCCTCTTCCTATTGGCCTTTTAACCAACCCTTTCGGTTTCCTTTCCACACTCCCATACTTCCTTCCTTCGAATCCCCACTTCACACCCCCTGAATATGCTATATATTCGTGTCGTTTTGCTCTTTTAGCATTTGATGATGTTACGATGTAACGAAACCGGTCGTGTATAAGAAAAAATTTCTTCTGCGGAACTTATGAAATGCTTTTCCGTGAGAGTCATAGTTAATTTCTTCTCAAGGAAAGGGTGGAAAGTATTTGGGGTCATGATAAAGCAATCATTGCAGACCACGGTTCTTGGAAACACATCCAAACTGATGTAAATGAAGAAGTTATAGTTAGCAATTAAACTGTTATTGCAAAGACCGGTTTGCCATAATTAGGCGATGGTTGAGTTTCAATAATTTGGACCTCTTACCTGAAATTTGATTATTGTTCAAGTTCGTATGGTTCCCGGGAACTGTTAGCTCCCTTAGCAACGGAGGGTGTGGTCAATTGAAGAGTTGATCCGAATAAAAAAGAGGGGCTGCCATATTTCACACTGTATAACACGTGCGTACGACAGGTTGATTTGAGAGGGAAACGCCCGGGCGGATTCTTAGCTGTGGTACATGAAGAGGGAAAAAAGATCGAATAAATAAACAAAATTAAAAAAAGTTGACTAATCGATGCAAGCATAGTATTTGAACCAAATCATGCGTATGAGCACATCATAGCTCTTTAATCATATCGTAGACGTCATTAATGTCAATGCATGCCTAATTTCCATATTTGCGTATTATACGAAGTGAATGTTTCAACAGTGTGAAGATCGAGTGGCGAATGATTTTTCGCTGAACAGCGGAGACTCAAAGATGGCTGCCGCGATTTAAACACAATTTCTTATATTTTTACGTACTCATCGTAGAGCCCTAAAGCTGTAATTCTCTTTCATTTACGGTCGAAAATTCGTCGTGTAAAATGTAATGGGTTTTAAGTGACCGTAGAAGTAGTTTGCCATTAGTTTCTTGTTTCATTTATTCGCCAAGTTTCGCTGGTTCTAAAGAGAGAGTAAGACTTGGAGTGAATGAGATTCTGAAGAGAATAGGTGGATGTATTGGCTGAACATAATGACTCGAAAACAGGAATTCAAATCCACATCAGTAAAACGGACGAGTTGGGAACGTTTTCCGCACATTTAAACGATTGATTTCAATAAAGTTTTATTCGAGTAGTGCCAATTTAAAGGTAATTCAATTGCAACTATAAAAATGGGCTTCCAACCAAAAAAGAAGCTTGCTAGAGTGGAGTGGTTTTATTCCTCAAATACTGTGAACATTTACGTGAATTCAGTGCCTTGGTGAAATCTTTTATATTTACTCGTTGAAATCAGTTATCACCGAAGAATATTATCACTCATTTGTTTCATCGCCCAAAAAAGCGATAAGCTTTACATTTATCGTTTACAGTTTCCTGTTATTTTTTCTTGTCGGCTCAATCAGCAACCGCTGAGAAAGACAGCCGCTGAATTGTCGTATCGCTCGATGTGCTCAGTTATCGATCGCTTAATTCACACCCATTTGTGCTTGTTTATTTTGCATTCGTAGCCTTGTTTCGGCGTATGACACTGTTGGGAAGCGTGTGGGCTTTCAAGTGGCGGAAAATATTTTTTTCTTCGCTCTTTTATTGTTATTCTCTCAATTTTTTACATATTCACTAATCAGGATGACCGAAATTATGAGGTTATAACCAAACTGAATATTTTCCACATCGTTCTATCAATTTACAATTCTATTTTAGCGGACGAGATCTATATTTCGAATATATTTTGAATTTTAGCCAATTCAAAGTGAACAAGCACGATTCTCGTATCACTGGGTGGGTATCCTTCCAGGTGCAGTTTACTCGTAGATATGTCTCATCTTGCTTAGAATCAGATATAGTAGTTTTTTATTATTGGTTCCATAAAAAAGATGAAGAAATTCATTTATGGAACATGATCAGCATGACTAGAGTTGAGTTCGTGGAAACTTGTGGTTAAATAAGTAATCTATCTTTGGAATAATACTCCCATAAATTAGGAGAGCATTTGCATACTTTATAGTAATCATTATTGATGGGGCGATACGAAAAATTTTACCGATTCCGATACAACTCCCGACGCTACTCTAAAGTTCGGATTCCGCTTAGTCATCATTTCAGTGACGGATATTCATCATTATTACTTACTGCTGTTTAGGAAAAGTAATAACTTATGAAAATATTACTATTTATTNCGTAACAATTCTTTACAAAACGTATCGCCTTTCGCATCGCTTTTCTAATTCCCGAATACAACATTTTTCTGCAGTGTCCCATACACTACACGTATATTCCAGGTGAGGCCTGACCAACGCAACGTGACATCGCTCACGGACTTTTTCTTCGCTTCTACCGAAAATTCTCTTCACGAATCCAAGTATTCGAGTCCTCGAGTCCTCGACCTCATATATTACGGATGTGGGTCCCCCAGGTTAAATTATTAACGAGGGTTACTCCGAGGTATTTCACCGTTTCTACTGTTGATAAAGTTTTCCTTCGGAGCCTGTACGAATAATCATTGGCATTATTTTTCCTTTGGAAGAAATTGATTACTGAACATTTGTCTATATCGAGCTCTAATTGCCAATCATCGCACCATTTCATAATTTTATCTAAATCACACGATAGGGTCAATCTATCCCGTGAGCTTCCTATTTCCCTATAAATCACCGTGACGCCCGCAAATATCCTAACTTTACTATTAATGTTATTGCTAAGGTGCTAAGTCCTGAGGTCATTTTAACCGAGTTGGAACTTACACCATCTAATACTACTCGTTGTTCTTTGTGGGAGAGAAATTCCTTAATCCAGTTTATTACTTCTCCATTGATACCCGCAACTTTTAATTTGTATAATAATTTATTATGTGGGACCTTATCAAATGCTTTCCCAAAATCTAAAAATATCGCGTCGACTTGCCGTTTATTTTCGGCAGATTTCAAGATATCGTGAACTAACAACGCTAGCTGAGACTCGCAGGATCCTGTCTTACAAAAACCGTATTGGTCACTCACGATGAATTCTGACGTGTCGAGAAAGCCCACTAAGGAACTAACTATTATATGTTCCATTATTTTGCCGCTCAATGATGTTAAAGATATAGGCCTATAATTCGCTGGATCCTCTTTTATGCCTATTTTAAACATTGGAGTAATATTCGCAATTTTCCAATCTTTCGGAACTTATCCTTCGTTCATAGACTTTTCGAATATTACTTTCAGAAAGGGGGCTACGCTTTCCGCTTCTTCCTTGAATACCCGAGCTAGTGTGTCTTCAGGACCAGGAGCTTTTTTAGGTTTAATCCGCCGCAAGAGTTTAATGATGCCGTCTTCACTGAAGGTGATTTTCTACATGACTTCAGACCGATCAACTTCCGGGAGGGTACCTAATGTGTTACTGGACAGAAATACGCTACGGAAAAAATCATTTAAGATGTTTGCTTTGCCTTTGGTATCGTTTATGACGTGTATTATTTCTTAATGAACCTACCGTTTGCTCTTTACCTTGGACCTCACGCACGTATGACCAAAAGGCTTTAGGGTCCTCATCTAAGTATTCGCATAAGATCTTCTTTTTGAATTGGCGGAGGGCATCTCTCATGCCCACAACAATGTCGACAACAACAATAATAATTCAAACAACAACAAAACACAAAGAAAAATACAGAAGATTATTCCCCTGGTCGAAGAGATAGAGGAAGTTTGGAAATCTGTCAAATCAAAAAATTTCGTCCCAAAAAGAAAGAGTCAGTTTAAAACGTTACTTCTTCATTATTTCAAATTGAAAACAATATTTAGTGATAAAAAATAAGATACATTTTCGTTCTAGTAGTTGTCATCTCGATTTCATTTTCATATTTTCANAGCCGCTGAATTGTCGTATCGCTCGATGTGCTCAGTTATCGATCGCTTAATTCACACCCATTTGTGCTTGTTTATTTTGCATTCGTAGCCTTGTTTCGGCGTATGACACTGTTGGGAAGCGTGTGGGCTTTCAAGTGGCGGAAAATATTTTTTTCTTCGCTCTTTTATTGTTATTCTCTCAATTTTTTACATATTCACTAATCAGGATGACCGAAATTATGAGGTTATAACCAAACTGAATATTTTCCACATCGTTCTATCAATTTACAATTCTATTTTAGCGGACGAGATCTATATTTCGAATATATTTTGAATTTTAGCCAATTCAAAGTGAACAAGCACGATTCTCGTATCACTGGGTGGGTATCCTTCCAGGTGCAGTTTACTCGTAGATATGTCTCATCTTGCTTAGAATCAGATATAGTAGTTTTTTATTATTGGTTCCATAAAAAAGATGAAGAAATTCATTTATGGAACATGATCAGCATGACTAGAGTTGAGTTCGTGGAAACTTGTGGTTAAATAAGTAATCTATCTTTGGAATAATACTCCCATAAATTAGGAGAGCATTTGCATACTTTATAGTAATCATTATTGATGGGGCGATACGAAAAATTTTACCGATTCCGATACAACTCCCGACGCTACTCTAAAGTTCGGATTCCGCTTAGTCATCATTTCAGTGACGGATATTCATCATTATTACTTACTGCTGTTTAGGAAAAGTAATAACTTATGAAAATATTACTATTTATTATATAATTAGCAGAATTATACATACATAGGTTATAAAATAGGAAGGGATATCATTTTCATTGAAATGCTTTGGTATTAGTTTAAACAATCAACGAAACATTTCTTTCTTTAAATCGTCTCGTTCTCATACTTTAGTCCTTGATTCAAAACAACGGTTTATTTTATTTTCTTATTTCACAATTTTAGTTCTATTTATTTAATTAACATTATATAAGTCAATGTGTTTAAAAAGAGGTTGAGAAGTTAAATTTTATTTGGAGCCGAAAGTAGAACTAAAGGATATTATGGAATGTTTCGGAATCTGGTAGAAACTTTAATTTCACACAAAATGCACTTAAATAATAATTACAATAATTCGGCGTTATTAAGATCCATAGACATTTGTTTAACTGATGGTTCCATTAAAAGCTATTTATTGATTTATGAGTAATCATCAGAAATATAACAAACTGTCGGAAATGGAAGATTGACAAGGAATAACAAGTGCGAAAAATGGTGACATGACTGGGACTCGAACCCAGGTCTCCCACTTTCCAGGCAGGTATTCTAACCACTGAACTACCGTGCCGCATCCAATCGACACTTTGGTAATGGTTTCTTAGGTAATGGTTATTTAGGTGGCTTGAATACCTGGCCGGAAAGTTGGAAAGTGAGGTTCGAGTTCCAGTCGCTATTTTTCACACCCATTATTCCTTGGGATTCAGCCGCACGGCTTTACCGTGCAAAGTTAACTTCTATGGCTCGAATGGTGTACATGTAGATGTACTATATAGTCTATTTTACGGTTAGCTAACAGCGCTACTAGCTGGGGGGTATTTTCTTTATTTATTATGCCTTTAATAATAACATTGAACTTCAAAACTATAAGGAGAAGAGAAAGAAGAACGTATGCGGATATTTATAGTCAATATTAAAACAAACGTAAACATCTCATAGGTATCGTTTTAGTCAACAATTATAAAATGAAGGAATATGAAAAATAAAGTGATAAAAAGTTGTGTCTAACGATTGTAACTTGTATTATTTTGTATTAAAGGTATTAATTTCAGATGGTTAAATGAGTGCGATTTTAATCAACACGTCCAATATGATCGAAATTATAAATATTAAAAGCAAATTGTCTGTCTGTATGCCCGTCCCCTTATCTATCTCAGAAACGACTTAATGCAGAGATGTCAAACAAAAAGCAGTATGTGCCTACGAGGTTGAAAGGCCCAAATACTTATCACATCTCTCAGAAGGCTCGGGTTCGAACCCAGGAGCCCATAATACGTTTCCATAAGAAATGCACGTCAAGTTGTTTGTCATGACTTATGACTACATAAGTGCCAAAAGAAAGGAAAATATTATAGAATTTAACCTTAGTCGTGAAATATTGATAAAGATTCACAATTAAGAGAATTTTAATACAACACACGGGAAATTTGTAGAATTTTGCTGTGAGAAACAACCCATCCTCTTGATGACAAAGGCAATCGATGATTTCGACGAATTGTTGAATTCGGATATAAGTTCGTATTGAGTTAACTGTAGGAACTAATGACATTTTATAAATAGTAGGCAATTTTCTGAGATCCCCCTGCCATACTTCGAAAGGCGGCTTGCAGGGTATTTATTTAGACATGTAGAAGTAACAAAATTAAGGTATGACTAGGTATGGTATCCAGTTATCATAATTCCATCCTGCTTGACGGGGCGTTTACTAAACCCGATTATCGATACCGAGCTAAATTTGTTATTGTTCATGAATGCGCTTGGAATTTATGAAGAGAATTACGGTTACGAGATGATAGTGTTTTTACTTACTTAAGTTCAAGGCTAACAGTTGAAGTATACGAAAGATTTATGAACGTACCGTGGGCTAGAATAGAAAAAAGCTGACCAAGAGGCCAAAAATGGTTTTTTAGAGTGAGGAACGTGAAACTTCGCATAGGTATTCAGAAAAATATTGAATTTTGCTGTTCTGTATTTTATTTTTCGTTATTTCGTTAAAAGACAGACCAACAAAATTTATTATTTTCTGAATACCTATGCGAAGTTTCACGTTCCTCACTCTAAAAAACCATTTTTGGCCTCTTGGCCAGCTTTTTTCTATTCTAGCCCACTGTGGAACGTTGACTTCATAATGACAATTGACAAAATAGTCCTTAACGTATTATATTATGGGCAAATGCACGACAAATCTATCCCTCATCAATTAAATCATCCACCGGTCATAATTATATTATTGAATAATTGACCAACAATTGACACTTCCTGACTTAGGAAGACCAAATGTATACAATAACAGATATACAGTAAACCCTCGTTAACACGTACTCGCTTAACACGAATTTCGCTATAACACGAACCCAAATTGCGGTCCCAGCACGGATACATTGCGTCTAATGGAGTTTTATTCGTTTAACACGAAAATCTGTTAGTACGAAACTCGAACAAATATCTCGGTCCCGCACTTAATGCGAACCGTCCATTTACAGTGACGCGCTAAGATTTTTTACGAACATTTTAGATTTTTCATACCCCGCAAGCTGCCATTGGCGCATGGCAGGGGGTGTAACAACACCAGATACCAAAGAAAGAACGACCAGAAGTAACAATCTGTTTTAGCGATTACTTCCTTGTAACGCTTGGTAGTCGCCTCTCGGAGATCGCGCTCGCTGTTTACCGGAATAATTATGTCTTCCACTTCTCCTAGATTTCAAAAAGGCTTTCGACAGAGTTCCACACCATAAACTAATCCATAAATTAAAGTTAGCGGGTATTAATAGAGAAGTAATTGACTGGGTAAACGATTTTCTCCACAAGAGGGAACAGCAAGTTGTACTTGGTGGAATTAGTTCGAGCAGAGTCAAAGTTACTTCAGGCGTACCTCAGGGCAGCGTGATTGGACCTCTTCTCTTTCTTATATATATCAACGATTTGAGCGACGAAATAAATAGCAATGTGAGGATATTTGCAGATGATTCGGTAATATATAGAGAAATATCAAACG
>KZ309426.1:113988-149708 GCA_000376725.2 Ladona fulva
GTTTTTGAGAATAATGATGAGATGATGATGAGGGTATAACATGGTCGGTATAAGTTTCTTTGCGGAAAATTTTGAAATCTGCCTTATTATTTCTTAGGGAGATAGATAAATCCAAAAAAAATAAAGTGTTTTCTTTTTCTAGTTCAAACGTGAATGATATATTGGGGTCCAGAGAATTAAGTAGATTCCGAATTAATTTGATTTGGCGGGTCGTACCACCCCAAACGCAGAAAATATCATCAACATAACGTTGCCAGTACAGAATATTCTTGACTAAATAACTTTCTGACGAAAACAGCTCTTTTTCCAGATTGTCCATAAAGATTTCAGCCAGTAGAGGTGATAAAGGAGAGCCAATTGCGAGGCCATCTCTTTGGGTATAAAATTTGTTGCAAAATTGAAAATAATTTTGGGACACACAAAGGTTAATTAAGCACGTTAATTCCACAATCATTTCTTCAGAAAAACCAGATTCTCTGAGTCGAGAAATAACTAACTCCACCGTTTTTCTCGTTGGGATGGAAGGAAACAAATTGCAAACATCAAAAGACACTAAAATGGCACCATTAGGGAAATTCAAAGAGGATAGGTTTTTGGCAAAATCAATTGAGTTCACTATACCATATTTTGGTTTAAAATTTGTGTAAGCACGGATCACTGTGTTCAACTTTTCGGCTAATTTGTGGGTTGGAGCCGACACTGCAGAAATCACTGGGCGAATTGGAATATCAGGTTTGTGCAGTTTTGGAAGACCATAAAGTCTTGGTGGCTGGGGATTCATTGGCACTAGATAGAACTTTTCGTTTGGGCTAAAAACACATTTGATTGAGGAAAGAACTTCTTTCAACTGTTTTTTATAAGATGGAGTAGGGTCTTTTCTTAGCTCTTCAACATTACTTCCTTGAATGAAATCAGTACATTTGGAAGTGTAATCATCCCTACTTATTACTACCGTACATTTGCCTTTATCGGCTTTGACTACCACCAGATTGTTTTCATTCAAAAAACTATTTGCCAAAGAAACATCTGATCTATTTTTAGAAAGTTCACAAGAAATATACCACTTTTGGATAACACTAGCGAAATTGCTTTTTAAGGAATCACTTTCACGTTGAAGAGCGACTTCACGGTCAGCCGCTAAATTTTTTAGCACATCAAATTTCACATGAGTATGGGGAGAAAATTGCAAACCTAACGATAATGTGTTTGTAATAGAAGGAGATAGTTCAGTTTGAGATAAATTGACTAATCTCGAGGAAAATCTAGGAGCACTATTAACATATTGGGAATTGTTTGAAAATTGGGTAGTACAAGGATTTATAGAACTGTCACAAGACTCTCCATCATTTTGTGTGTCACAAATTATTACACTCCCAGGGGCATTAATGGAGGAGTTACAATTAGCAGTAGTTTATCATTCAAAGAACATATTCGTGATATTATAGGAAAGGCTAATAAAATGCAAAGATTAACAAGTAGAACTCTTAGAGGATGTCAATCAAGAGTCAAGGAAATTGCTTATTTTTCTTTGGTCAGACCCAATCTCGAATACTGCAGCGCAGTGTGGGATCCACACGAAGTAGGTCTAGTTTCAGATTTAGAGATGGTTCAACGTAGAGCGGCACGTTTCGTTAGCGGAGATTTCAGATTCGATAGCAGCGTTACGGCCATGATAAACTCCCTCGGATGGAGTTCACTACAGGATAGAATATCAGAATACAGACGGAAGCTGTTCGATAAATTCATCAGCCCAGAATTGTCAGACGAGGTCGAAGACATCATAATTCCAGTTCAAAACGAACGCGATCTACGAGAGGCGTCGACCAAGCAATATAAGGAGATAATCGCTAGAACAGATAGCTACTTCTAGTCATTTTTTCCTCGGAGCATTAGAGAGGCTAACAGGATAAATTAGGTACGAATATTTGGTGTTGATACACCCCCTCCATACGCCAATCGACGGCTCGCGGGGTAAAATTCTAAATCTAAAAATCTAAATTAATGGCACTTGTGTTCCGTATTGGAAGTTGGTCAGCACACAATCTTTCCAGTTTCTTCTTCAAACTATTGGATTTTATGTAGGCAAATTCACTGACAGCAGAACGAACACTATCATCTAAGCAGATCCACTCCACAAAATGTAATTTAGACACCAATTCACACCAAATCAGTCCTAAATAGTGAGAGAGGGCATCTCTCCGCGCAAACCACATCTTCCTCTCCGACTTCATCCAGGTGATTCTCGCCAACCGCAGGGCTTTCAAGGCCGCAGGTGATGTCTTCTTGGTCTTGATATCCACAAAATTAGGAAAAACACCTAATTTGAGGCAGCTGGTCAGAAATGAACTATTGAGAGAAACAGCACGGAATCTAATGCTGCATTTCCTGTATAGAGAGGCCAAATTTGCTATACTAGCATTACGAATGTTATAAATAACTTCTGGCCGTACTTCGGTCTCAAGGAAGACCGTGTATCTTGAAAAGTAGACCTGAATATATCGATCCAAAGAAGGCCGCAACTAATTCCCGATTTTCTCGAAAGTATCACTTTCTTATTTTCCCTTCGATAATGATAGTATTTAGCCTTGATTAAATCACATTATGATATGCGGAATTACTTTTGCTGTATGATAGAAGTATTTAAAATTAATATTTGGCAACTTTTTTTCTATGCAAAAGTTGCAACAGCGCGCGCCATTCTCCCGTAAGAAATGCACGAGACCATAAGATTTACGTTGTGTCTTCATAACGTTGGACAGAGTATAGGAATTCATTTCAAGAATTTATTTTCCCGCGAACTATTTGCGAAAGTAAACTATTAGGTATGCGCGGCTTGCAGGGTACTATATAGGCACATAAAACTCACACCTTTCGGGAAAGGACTATACCTCTTCATCTCGCCCTTTCTCGAGCATTTCTCTTGCCCACTCACTTGCTTCAAAATATTTTATTCTTGAATCTACGTAAAGCCATTCTACATAAAATACACCCCATTAAACAATTATTTAAGTGGTCTTTCTCTTCCTTCCTAACCACTCCAATCAAAACTAAGTACATTTGCGATTATAATTTGAGAAAATCGTTGTGGAAAGTGCGCAATCATTGTGAAGCAGATGAGATGGTTCGTGAATATTTTCGGCTTTGTTCGCAAGCATTTTCCTTCCGCTTGAGGGAAGTCTTTCGTGGTGTTCCCTTAATTTTCCGCATGAGCGGATTTGCCATCCTTCTCCCGATTTCGTGGCAATGAAATGTCTGCGTATGCCACGGGAATCATTCCGCCCATCGGAAACCGGCGTCCACCGAAGGCGATGGCGCTTTTTTGGAATTTGGTGGAAGAGAAATTGGTTTTTACCTCCGACCGGAAGAAGGTGGCACCGGAAAGAGACGTCAGGGCTGCCAACCCCCGGAAATTAACAAAGTAACCATCAGTCGGGAAAGCGATAATTCTGCTGATTTCCCTTTAAATTGATCTTCGTTTTTCGCCGTTTCGAATGCGTTTATCGGTTTTCCGATTTTGTTCTCCGATATTTCCCGGAAATGAGGTTCAAGGACGAATCAGTCAGATGAAATTTCATAACTAGCATTTTCATTCATCCGAATTAAAATGCTAGTTATGAATGAAAAGGTAAGTTATTCAATTATTAATATTTTTTAATTTTTCAAATAACCTTCATTTAGGTAGACACTTTTCCCAACATCCGAACGATTTCAGGAACTGAAACAGAAAAAGTCTTAAGGAAAGGTTTGAATACTTTGCAGGTCCTGCGGCTGATCCAAAAGGAATAATAAGGCTCGGTATTATAATGTATACTCAAATCTGTCTTTCAACTAAAGTGAACTTTAACACTAGAAGGACGGCGCGGGTTTAACATCAAAAAACTTTATTAAAAATATTTTTTATTTTTTGAAACTTTTTGACTTTGTTTGTCACCATCCCAAATATGATATGAAAAAATAAAAATTTTGCTATGAATGCTGGGAAATTTTTTACATCATGTTATACCTAGAAGGACGGGAAGGGGTCATTTGACCCCTAGAACTTTTAATTCCTTTATAAATATTTATTTGCCTTTTATTAGCCAAATCTTTAGCAGTTCTTCAAGAATGGACCTTTACCTAAACAATTATGAGGTTTTTTACCTAGTCATTTGTTTAAATTTTTATTTATTAAACAAAACGCGGACTGATGTCCTAAATTTACAGTCTATCATATTGTAGAAACATTTTCGTGGTAAAACTAGACCTATGAACCTCATACTTTAGAAATGTGTAGTAGAAGGTCCGATGTATTGATAAAAGTCAGTAATGTTTTAATTAAAAATGCTATTGCATCTGAGGACAAACATAGAAAAGCACTAGTTCACTCTCAGAAACCAACCTCATACAAAAACGAGGGCGGAAAAACTTTTCGAATCCTGCAATGAAAATTTCTAATATGCTGCTTTTGGCCACGCCAAATCGGTATATGACATTTGTTCATTTATAAAATCCATTTCTTAGCAGGGTTACCAACTTATTAATGTTGATAATTGTAAAATTTCTTACAGTTTTTTTTCTCAGATAAATCTTGAGGTGATATCTCGAACTTAGTTGCAATTATCTTTAATGAAAAATTATGAATTCATTTCAAGTGTACCAGCTTCATAAGGCAGGGCAGCCAACCTTCGGAACGTATCTCTAAATAGGGTGTCATGTCCTTGCGCTATTTATAAATAAAGAGATTTCCTGAGCACCGATCTTCTTTGTATAAATTTTCGAAACTCTTTACTTAAGTTATCTGAAGAAAAATATCAGATTTTTATGTCCAAACAATCATGGATTTCTTATATATGAGTTATAAATGAACAAATGTCACGTACCTTCATCTTAACTCTAACAAACCGTATTATAATGGATACTTAAATCCTATCTGGTACTGAAAGTGATGTTTAATTTAAGTACCAGATTGAGAGAGCTTTAAATGAAAAACTGTTGTTTAACCGCAATACATCACGGATGTAAACAAACAATATGGCAGACTAATGTCTGGCAAGCTTCTCGCCTCAGTTGGTTTGTTGTCAGAAATCGACTTCGTTCTGCGGAATTTCTAGGAAAAATTCATTTGAATATTTAAAATAAAGTGCTATGTCTCCTATACATAGATATTTCTCGTTGCATTGGCTTTTTCCTCTTCATAAATCATCACATGCACGTTGGGTGTTGTGAAGTTTATTTTTAAGTTATAAGATATTTAATTAATGAGATAAGTATTTACGCTTTAGCAGTGAAATAAGTTATTTAGCTTCATATTCATGATATGCATTAAATCACAACAAAGACGCAAGTGCTTTGACAGAGGTGAATTAGTGAAAGACTGCATGTATGTATGTACGTTTACGTAGCAACTAGGAGTGGAATGTAATTGAATTTATCTTTTCTTTTAGTTATTTGTGTATCCGATTCCACGTTATAATTATTGCTTGAATGAATATACGGTTTGCGGTTGGACGTAAAAAATGATGTTCAAGTCGGAACCGGTAAGGAACGACATATGTTGTGAAAATTATAAGCGTTTTCATTGACAGAAGCAGTAATATTTTGATAGTCTTGAAATTATTCGTAAGTTGAGCTAACGTGGAAGAAAGGGAAATATTTCATAACGAAATAAAGCATAACTTAAAATAAAGTATAAGTCAAAATCTTTCATATTTACTTATGAAATTTTGCTAACGTGCAAAGGTAATTATCAGCGAAAGTACTGACGGAAGACATTGAGGTAGTGAGTTTATTTGAAGATGTCGAGGATAAAGAAGAGGAATTAAAGTTAAAATTGATCTTAGATAACCGTATTAATGATCAACTAAGAAATATTCTCATTTTAAGAAACATGGTATTGACGGCAATGAACCAGCTTCTGCTGACTCTTCACTTTCACGCGACTAGCTCCATGCTCAACGCAGTGGTGTTCACAAAGCGACTTCCAGTAGAGTCATTAAAAATATTAACCCGTGCAATGACGGGATTAAGATCCCTTCACGTGAAAACACCGAAACTTGTGTGCATTCCGCGTCCATTTAAACCAATCAATCCAAGACATTTTTTGTAAACAGGGTTTTTAATATTTAAACTCATAGATTCTCATTACATTTTGGCGTTTATTCGCCAAATTTCGTTACCAATTTTATTGAGTAATACTTTGCCCGATGTTTCTTCCAAGACCTCAAAATACATGCATTAAATCTTGTGCTAATAGATTTCCATGTCTCCTCCTATCGTATACACGACAGTCATTTACAAGCACTTTCTCATTAACATAAATATCAGCAAGAGCAATCCAACTAAACATACCTTCTGCTTCCAAGTGATTGCATCGCTTTTTTTATTCTCTAGAATGCTTTTATTTTCCTCTACCAAATTTAATAGAGTCAACTGCTCATCAGTTGTAAAATTACAATGTAAATGTGTTAAAATTTACTTTGAATGTCAGTTCAATAAATATATTTTAGGTCTTTTTAAAACCTATCAAATCTTAAAAATAAACGGGCTTCGCGGTATTACCGTATTGCGATGCGATATTTTTCTAGCAATACTTACGGCGCTCACGGCAATGGGTATGAAAATTATTCTCAGTCAAAGCATCTAATATTTAAAGTGGTATTTAAGTAAACAGGACTCTAAAAATATTTTATAATACACTCCTTATACTTAAACACCACTTTAGCTTAAAGTTCGCTTTCGTTGGCAGATTTGAATATACATAATACCGGGCCTAAGAGAGTTTGGCTTGTACAGAAAGCAATATCTTGCTTTTAAAACGGGCGTTTCCATAACAACTTAATATGACGTCGTCGACCCTAGCAGCAAAGTTTAAAGGTTGAGTTGTGCAATTTGAACGTTGAAACGACGGAGAGGGGTTATTCGTATATAAGCCAGAAAGTTAAAATGAATCGGCCACAAAAGCTTCATGTGGAAGGAAAATCCGGGTTGGAATCTTTTCTTTTTAAAGGGGAAAGACCGCGATGATTCCCACTCTCGACTGCACACAGAGAATGTATCTCTTATTGGTCTTCGATCCTTTTGTTTGGCAGTTATTTGCTTTAGATACTCTTTTTAGAAGGGGCGGATTTATGGCGCTAGTTGAGGGCCTCATCTGCATAGAGGGATTAGACAATGCTTATTCTCTATAACATACTTTTTCATACTTAAAGATGCACGTTTATGGGTTCTCGTTTTCTATTTCAAGAAAGTATGCTGTATTTACATGTTAAGGGGTTATGCTTATAGTCTGTCTGTACAGTCTTCAGCCTGAAGGCTGGTTTGAACCTCATCTCTCCACCACAAGCATCAAAAAGCTTTGCAGAGAGGGCTTAGGCGGTAAAATGAGGAGTGAGGTAGTTTGCCATTGCTTTCCTACAGACAGAATGCTATAAACGGAAGTCTACGTAAGTGAAGCACAAT
The DNA here is from genome assembly GCA_000376725.2 of Ladona fulva. NCBI lineage: Eukaryota > Metazoa > Arthropoda > Insecta > Odonata > Libellulidae > Ladona > Ladona fulva. The sequence goes on from KZ309426.1 coordinate 121,426, forward strand.
GACTCAACAAGTAACACTTTTCGTAGCATTCAAAAAGGAGAGACCTTAATTAATACCATTATTCAACATCGCTTAGCCTGAGTAACTTTCGTATTACGCATCACAGCAATATGGGATGAGATGAATTATGAGACAAAAGTAAATGAAGGCTAAAAGTAAATGAAAAACTAAAAATAGAAAGTAGAAGTATAGAAGAGGATTATCAGCACATCAAAAACAGCATAAAAGAAGTTGCAGAGGAGGCATTGGGCCTGTACAAAAAAGAAAGGAAACCATATTGGTGGGACGAGGACATTGGACAAAAAATACAACGAAAGAAAGAATTATATTTAAAATATCTTCAAAAGAAAGATCATGATAGTAAGAAAGAGTATGATGTTATAAATAGACAAATTAAATGTGAGGTTACACGGAAGAAAAATGAATCATGGAACAGACGCTGCCAATATGTGGAACAATACATAGGAGGGAGCAGAAGCTCAGAAGCCTGGAAAACAATAAAGGGGCTGAGAGAACCGACTAATAACAGGGTAAATATAATAANCCATCCACGGACCGTCAGAACACTCTAGTGTTACGTGTTGGGAGCGGACGAGATAAATAATCCTCAGTATCTTTCATCGTGAGACCAGCGAGCGAGAATTAAGCCGCTATCTTTTGCCTCTGTAAAGCGTCGTGTTATTAGACCCCACTCCTCAAATAGCCTCGGTTAAAACACGAGAACGAATAAATTAAGCAACAAATCCCCTTTAAGAGAGATGACAAACACATTTCTTGCTTTCCTTACGTCTTTTTCGCCCGGGATTTATCGTCCTCGCATTCCGATGGGGGAAAGAGCTGCGGGCGGGGACGTGAAGGATTGGGTTTTAATTTGGTTATGTTTCTAAAGACGGCTGGTGCCGCATTACTTGCATGGAATTGGTTGACTCTAGTTGTTTTCTGGTGTATACCTACGTCTGGCTGGATGGATGAAGAGAGAGTGAGTGAAATGCTTGCGAATGAAAGTAGGAGGGTGGTTAGTTAGTTAACTAGTAGTTTGTAGTCAAAGATTAAGGCAGAATTCCCGAAAAGATGTAAATAGCAGCAGATATAGAAATGAGTGAGGGAGTGTGATAAGATTCTGAGCGTAACTCCATTTAGCAGGACGATGGCAACGGATTGCAGCCCAGCAAACAGTACAGAAATCGAATCTGTAGCGAATCTGATGCGAAATCCTCTCCCCCATACCGAGGACTTACTTCATTGTTGGCAATGACTCTTTCGAAACAAGTGTCAACAATCAAGGGTTATTGATGTGATGTTTTTTCGGGTGGATGGTCCAAAATATTAAGCAACAATTCAAGGCTGTCTGACGCTATATTTAGTGAAGTTTTGTTGTCCAGGAGAGCGGTGGCTCCACTTAGCGGCACCCTTAATCGCCACGGTCCTCACTAAAGTTGCCAAACAGTGAAGCAATGTTAAGTTGGCCCTCCGTTAATGATATCAGGAAAGGAATATTGAAATGGCTCTGTGCGAATCGTTGTACAGCATGAAAAACCCACGGTGTAATCACGTGCAGCTCTGTTCACTTCCTTGAGTAACCTAATGTTTGATGCAGAAATCGATATTAACGTAATTTTCCATTTATTCCAAACAGACAGACAGTGGATGACTGACACACCTACAACATAGCTTCAGTTACTTGCAATCAGTTGAGCATTACTTGAAAGGTAAAATTCATCTACATCTACATATGTAAGCCACCTTTCGGCGCGTGGCCAAGGGTGCATACACCATGACTCCACTTGCCTAATCGATTACTTTTGCGTATCCTTCCCGAAAAAATGAGTTCTCGCATCTATTTCTCGTATCTTTTTCTTAGTATTAGAACGAGATATGTAAAAGGGAGGACGCATTATATCAGCTTCTAAGAATGTATCATCTCTGAACTTATTAAATAAATAACGTCTTTGTTTAAATCTTTTGCTTCTGTAAAGTGGTTTGGCCACACTTACAGAATGGATGATACCAGATGGCCCAAACAAATATTAAAATGGAAACCTCCAGGAAAGTTAAAAAGAGGAAGACCAAGAAGGAATTGGAGAGAGGGGATAGAGGAGGCAATGAGAGGAAGAGAAATGAGAGAAGAGGAGTGCCACGATAGAGAGAAATGGAAGCCGAGTGCGGGAAAACGACGACAGTCGTAAACAACCCGCTCTATATATAAAAGTAAACGAAGGCTTCATTTTTCCCTATCCTGAACCAAAAGACAAATGAAAAATTTTCTGTTTATCATGACATGGCAGCAGGATCACATCAGTTACTTTACAATACATACGATAAATTCTATGTATCATCTATATCGATAAACATACTACTTCTAAATCGATATTTTGTATATTCTTCCAGGATTTATGTGAAACAGTTATCCTTGGCATGAACTTCTACGTATTGTACAAAAAATGAAACATTTAATTCATTTTCTATTCTAATGAATCCAAAGGACCGGTCATCGCGCCTTAAATCCGCAATTTTCAGATATGTCTTTTCCCTCGGCACATTAAGTTTAGGGACATTTCTGCCGATCTCTCTTTACCAATGTTATATTCACCTGTTTTCACTATCAGTTACTGTTTTATCAGATTAATATTTTCGTGTCTTATTTATTTTCACGAACATTTTCTGTTCTGAAACTGTTTCTCTGTGACCTTTCCCTTTCTACAAGAAACTCATATTCTGCACTTGCATTCTATTCTCTTCTTTATCATTAGTTCGCAAGTAAGAGTTGCTGTACCCTTTTAAAATCTTGGCTGGGTTTAATTTATTATTTTCTGACGTCCATAGTAAATAATAATAATAATCATAACGCCGTATTTAAAGCTTTCGATTGATTTCATTTCTGTTCTACGTAAGCCTATGCTAGGCCACGGCATAAATATTTGGCATGTTTTGTCTGTTCATAAGATTTTATAATTTATTATTGCCTCAGTGTTTAATGTTTGAGCTTCCAAGAAGGGCATTACTAAAGTTTTGTTCACCGATGATTACCGTTTATATTCCCAACGTATGTGATGTATATTAAGTTGATATTGACCATGATGTCATAATTGTACCTGTTTTGTATGTAATGTGTTATTTTGAGGTTATTAATTCTTAATTATGATCGATGAATGATGTATAATTATGTATATGGTTGCCACCATTGGATAGAGTAGATTCCATTGCAGCCTTTTTAATGAATTGGGAAATTGGGAAGCCCCTTCACTTCCTACTGTTGCAGTCAGATCGTGAGTTTCTAGTAGCACCTTGACTATATAAATCGACTAACTTCGTATTTATTCCGCAAAAAAATGAATAACGCTATCCGGAGAGCGTATACGTAGGCCTTAATTTTCTGACGAGGGGCATTCCATGTCAAGTGGACCAATTTTAGAGAAATGCCCCGCTCGACCATCACCGATTTCAATGAAATTTTGTGCGAACATAACTTCATATCTTCTATGAACATTTCCAAAGTTTTACATTCATGGATGAAATATTTGCTGAGATATAGTCATTTGTTTGACCCCCTACCGCAGCCTTCTACAGTTAGACATCGATTTTTAGCAAGTTGGAGACACGTTATCTCAGGCAGTATTCCGTTGAGCAAAACAAAACTTGGCATTCTTATACAAACTATATTGCTCTATTAGACAAAATAATAACAAATTTTTTATGAGCGAAATCTACGAAGAAAATTTGAAGCGAAATCGGCCCAAAAAATTATGGCTCGAAAAAAATTTAAAGTTTGGCATTTTATATCTTTTGAAATAAACATACAATAAACACGAAACTCTGTGCCTTATAACTACTGTATACAAAGTGTTGGAATAAAAAGTTTCATTTTCTAAATGTCGCCCGTTAGTTTAAAAATGTAGTGCAAATATTGTGATTTTCGTTACGACGCCGAAAATTGGGTATATTCAGCTCACATTTACAAACAAAGACCCTCTCGAAACTTTTCCAAATTATTTTTAAAATAAAGAGCATGCTTTTATCCTCTAAAAACCTGATTCTGGTTTTTCATCGCGGGAATATAAGGCCCGAGAAATCGGAATTAAAGTGAAGTTACCTCCGCCCGAAAAGTGTGGCGCGAAAACAATTTTATAGTTTCGCATTTTATATCTCTTTGTGCTTTATAACTTCTTAATACGAAGTGTAAGAATAAAAAGTTTCACTTTCCGAATGCTTTCTGTTGGTTTAATATTTGACTGTAAATATTACGAATTTCGATACGACGCCGAAAATAGGGCATTTTCAGTTCACATTTACAAAACAAGACCCTCTCGTAACTCTTTCCGATTTTCTTAATATAAAAGAGCATGCTGTTATCTCTCTATAGATGGATATCGTCTCGATCATCCGAATTCATGAGAGCCGCACCGGATCATCGCAAACGCGGATGTTACGGATGGGTCCTGCCTTCGTAAAATAAGACACAGATACGCTATTTCTTGCATTGCCGTAGTGCGAAGCTTATTGACTATTAAAAATTTATTTTGACGTAAAAACTTTTTTAAATAAAAAAATTGATTTTCCGTCAAAATATTTACGTATTCACTTCTTTTCTTCGATCATTTCCAGACTAATGCTGAAGTCTGCTTTTCTATGCTGAACTGGCATGGCGCAGACATGGCAGAAATAATTTTACCGGTGTGTAAATAGAGAAGAAAAAGTGCACAGATTTGTTTCTCCGATAATGCGGAACCTCAGTTCATCGGATAATCAAGACTCTGCTGAAATTGAAATGAATAAAATCGGCCCAGTGAACGTTAATAGGTAATTTCTTCTATTTTTTCTCGTGTTTTGACAGATTTTTAGTCATCTCGAATTTCAGGAAAATACCGAAACAAGCGACCTTTTGATAGCTGTATAGCTAAATGCTATTTTATATATTAAATAAATATAAATGTTCCATTCGTCTAAACTGTTCTTTTACTTCCATTCTATGAGCACATATTTGTACAACATTCGATTTTTTCCACCTCATTTGATATCTCCTCACAGTAAATTGACTAATTAGTCTCAATCTCGCCCATAAATAAAGACGATTTATTATTATTATTATTATTAAATCACAGGTCAATAAATCTTTGCCTTTTCAATGAAAAGAATGGGAGAAGTCAGATCAACGTGTCGTTAATGAAGGACGTTTGAATTCAGTTGGGACGAAAGCAAAACCAGGAGAATCCACGGAGGACGTTAAAGGTCAAGAAAGTCGAGTTAATGGAAGAGGTCAACCTGTCGGATATCGAAACCAGTGACCCGATTTCGAGGCGCTTCTCCTCTCTCACGACCTAAACAGTTTCATTCATCAAGACGCCCATTGTTGCGCAACGAAGCAAATAGAGCGCGCAACAATCGCATTCGTTACGAGGAATCTGTTCGGCAAATTTATCAAATTACCTTCGGGTCGAGTGGCTTTCCAATCCAAGGCTTTGATCAAGAGAAGGTATTTCAGTTTGAAATAGAGAGGCAGAACGTTGCCTGAGTAAGGAATGAAGAGAAAACTGTAGGGCTTTTCATAAACCTCAAAACTTGAATTTGTGATAAAAAGTAATCACGAATTGCCCGTGGCCTTCAAGGTGACGTTTTTATCGTAGTAGTGCGAGAAATGTGTTCGAGAATTAGAAAAGGTGCGGCTACGACTACGATACATCAGTGAGTAAATGGACGCGAGATGGGAATCTCTAGAAGACAGAAAATTGAAACAAAATAAATTCACTAAATAAACTCAGAGAATGTACTTTCGTATAAGATTATACTGTAGTGCCCTCTTTGGGTGGAGAGAGACACAAAAAAGGGGTTCTTGCCTTTGGTTGTCGGGAGTTTTGAAGTAATGAAGTAATTCCGTATAAAACAAAGAAAGTTGAATTTACCTTATATATCTGGCTACAAGGATGTGAGCACGTAAGGGCGGGAAGTGGTGCGGCGGCGTGAGCGAGGGCGGCGTCAACGCGAAGGCGGGCTGTATCACGGGTGCAGAGTCACTCCTCGAATTAAAACTGTAGCGACCCACCCGGATATCTATTCTTTTGTGTAGATTTTTCGTAATGCGCAAATTTACAATGGACTTGTGTATATATATATGGGCTTGGTCTCTGGGGTTCGAAAAGGGAACTCTATATTAACCAAGCACTGCAAGGGGTGGGGTATTAAGAGGTTCCCAAGTTCGGGTCTGGATCTTAGGAAAGAATATGGAATCATGATGGCGCAGCTAGAGATAGATAACTGGCCGGAAAACAGAGCTATTCAGATGGAAGGGGAAGAAACAGGATTCCAAAAAGGGGGTAGATGCTGGAGCGTTGACCAGGCCAGAGTCTGCGACCATCGGAGTGCTAAAGGAGTGGAGTAAATAAAGGGGGAGGGACAAAAGAAGGGAAACACGATGTACTCGCATACCGGTCATTACAATACGTCCGTTATTATGCGTCCGCCCTGTTACATAGCCCGATCTGATTCTGAGACAAAATAAATAGACGATAGAACAAGTCCTTTCAAAAATTCATATTTTCCGCGAGCGATACGCGAAAATACTCGATTAGGGAAGAACACGTATCCATGGTGCATGCACCCCCTGCCATACGCCGAAAGCGGTTTGCATTTGTAGTTGTTTCAAAACAGAAAAATGTTACCTAAACTCCATAAATTTAAACAACTTTACCAATATTAACATCTTTGAAAGAAATGCATGTTCCCTAAATAAATGTATTTTATCGAAGTTTTTGACATTTCGAGTGAAAATACGTTTTATGTTAAGAATAAACAGAAGTGAAAATAGCGACGTGACTTGGACTCGAATCCAGGTCTGCCACTTTTCGGGAAGGTATTCTAACCTCTACATTACAATGCCAATTTCACTCTTTTAGCAGGATTTATTGGTTAGAATTCCGGAGATTTGAACCCCAGTCATGTCGCTGATTTCCGTTCGTCCTGGGGTTTTAAGGCGCTTTACCCAAAACATGAAAATGGAGATGTTAACACCATCCTTTAGAATAATATTCTTGTCAGAATCATTTTCCATAGCGTTTGGTTTGGTAGTTAGTACATTAATAAGTCATTCATCTTTTAAAAAAGATTTTAGCGTGGCTAGTTTTATGAGTTGACATTTTATTAGGTAGTCCTATGTAATATTCTAATAGGAAATATAGTTGCGGACGGAAAAGCGATTTTCATATTTATTATTATGGGGAAAGGGAAAATGGTATAATATCGTTCCATGGAGTTATAAGCAAATAGAGGTTCGTAACGTCAGGCTTAGAGCTTTGTTTAGAGTTTTGCTTTGCAACGTTTGGTTCTTGAGGACTAAGCAAATGCACAATGCACTCTCGAAAAGCAATGAGTCATGAGCAAAAAAAACTCAAAAACATTGCAAGTAACATAAGATTCGGGATACTCTTAAAATTCCTTCACTGGAACACATGTTGCAACACTGTCAGGAGACCATGTGAAACATAACGGTACTTATATTCGCTGCAAGGGTTCGGTTTAAGGAAATGTTAGGAGCATCGCGAGCGGCTCCCGTAGCGGACACCCATTTAGAAGGACGGACCAAATTTTAAGAAAGGCATTGATGGAAACGTTGCGTATACGCGATTGCAGCTCTAATATATGAGTTATAGACACTGCAGATTGAATGAATTCGCAATTTAGAATCGTCAATCAAGTCGAATACGTCTTTTTACCGCAAAATCAACGTTATGGACCTCCGACTCGCTGATTCTCTAACGGAAGGAGAACAGGTGCATAGAGCAGTCATATTTTCTTACCTACTGTCACCAACATTATCACAAATATGCCCGATATGTAATCTCAGAAAACTGTTCCAAAAAGTGATGGCGAACCTTATCTCGGATATTTCACATGGATCTTTAGTAATAATATTTCTATTAGAACTAACCTTTGCAATGTTACGTAAGTGGGTTCAGGTATTGAAAGTAATGAAACAGGAAGTTAACGACTTCGTAAATGTTATTAGGGATTATTTTATTATTCGGTGCTGATAACGTTTTCGGTAATATGTGTAGATTGTTTTAGGGTGTTTTTCATTATTGTTGCCTTAACTTTCATCGATACAAAATTTGAAAGTAATTAATTAGTAAATTAATCGAAAGCGAACACCGAAGGGATCTGCGATCAATATTAAAAGGTAATACATTCATTCTTTCAGAAATGAGTTCGGATGCAGGTGATCCAAATTCCTCCTGATGCACCGCTTATTACTCCTTAGCAACTTCTCTTAAAGAAAAACCAATCAACTCTAGAGTTAAATATTAAGCTAATGGAGCATAATATGTTCTGCGATAATTCCTGGGAATGTGAGCGGAAAGAAGTTTTAAATGAATATATGTTCTTTAAATCTCCTAACCGAATTTTGTGTGTGCGTTAAGTTCTTATCGAGGCTATAACTAAAAATCATAAATGCTAAGGAATGAAGAAAGAATATTCTAGTTTCCCTTGCAACTTTGTTCCACAAATTCCGGCGAATATGATAAAATTTAATCATAAATGCCTTTTCCTTGCCTGCAGTTTACTTCTTTGGTGCACTTTACTTCCTATTTACTAAATTACTTCCCATTACGTGACAGAACTTAGATATAAGTGTTTGTTCTTCTTATCTACTTCAAGAATACAGTAATTTGTAACAATAATCAAGAAATACTAAGACCTCACAAATAATTCCTATACATAAAGCATGCCTTTAAGGCACGCTTCGCATGGGAACCCTACCGCTTACTAAGGAGCGCCAGGGTGCCCAAACCTTTTCTCACCCCACAACTGCGCTCGAAACAAAGCAGAAATGGTCACAGCAGATCCGCTGGTTTTTCCCAAAACCTTTCATTTCCATGTGGTAGAGCTGCACAATAAACAGGCCCAAGACGATAGGCGAGGCGGCGAGTAAACTTCCTAAAACAGGGATAGCAAGCATTATGTCGGAAGAATGACCTAGAATGAACCTAAATATTCCCAAGTGGAAATAAAGGGGAAAAACGAAAGGGGAAGCAAATGAGAAAAACCGAAACCCCATCACCTGCAAACTGATCCATGGTGAAATGCACGTGGATGCTATGCCCTCTAACAGCTATAACGACATCAATTGTTATTTTTCTTAATGAAATTTCTTGCAGGAAACCCGTTGAGAAATACTTTATTAGTCAAGTCTTTCACGTTACAATTTTATGGAACTTATGAATGAAGGTTCCTTAAGGAATCTTCATTCATCTATTGCTACTTCTGAAGAAAATGGAAAATACTTTGAGAACTATATAGATAGTCGACTAACATAAGTTAGTGGTTCGAAGATTGCCTTACATATTGCAAAGATTAAAACTTCAAGGCGTTAGTGATTGCGTTACGGAGTTAGTCATAGATATACCTATACCCTAAAGTGCGATATGAATCAGTATCTGCGCATTTATATCCGTGGAATTTTATATAGCTGTCATGATGAGGAGGCTAAGCACTCTCGCGCGAGCTGCTTCAACCAAAACATAACTATTTAAAGTATCTTCCAAGTGTTTCGATCACAGTCAACGTCATATTGATTAATTAATACTTAAAGAAGTTTGTTGACAATCCTCACCTCTCTCATCGTTGTGAGGGGAATGTGTTGATTTCTCTGACCATCTTCTACGCAAATAAAAATTAGATTAAATAAGAATCAGATTATCAGTGCAAACTGTTCGACAGGAAACGAATTTGGAATTGCCCTCCATAATAAATTACATTTGGAATTAGGAATAGAGAAGCCAACTTTGTGTTACAATCCATAGTAAGACATTTCAGGAGTTGGCGGCGTTCCCAGACGTTAAAAAATTGAGTAAACGTGCGCAAACGAGCATAAGTCACAAGAAAAAGTTCCATTATTAGACGAAGCTGCATACGGAGCCTTCAGTAAAACTTATATTGTTAATGTGTTTTGCATTCCACAATGAATACACACACAAAGTTATTCAGGGATCAGGAAAAATAACATAACATCGCAACATCGGGCTGTATTGGGCACAATGCTAAACAATAAAATGTAGCTCTTCATAAGCATGTTGAAGAAGAATTAATGGGCATGTGAGCAGATGTGTAAGTGGGCAGACACCGTAAGCGGGCACAAAATTCAAGAAAAGGCAACTTTAGTTGTTTCAAATCTTGGTACTTTTAACTACTTCAATTACTGCAACACCCGTACGGTTGGTATTAGCTCTTCCAGAAATGTAACAAGCAGAGATTAACCGCTGCTTTCACCTTAAATTCGGGTCGGAGTGAGAAGCTTGTATCATATATATTAGGAGATTCCACAAATAGGCAATAACTTAATAAACGTCACTATAGTAATTTCTCTTTCGACGACCATTTTTATTACGTCATATGGAATGCCTCGGAATGTTGAATATTAAATCGAGAGTTACAAATTACTGTATTCTTGAAGTAGATAAGGAGAGGAAACGCTTATATCTAAGTTCTGTCACGTAATAGGAAGTAATTTAGTAAATAGGAAGTAAAGTGCACCAAAGAAGTAAACTGCAGGCAAGGAAAAGGCATTTATGATTAAATTTTATCATATTCGCCGGAATTTGTGGAACAAAGTTGCAAGGGAAACTAGAATATTCTTTCTTCATTCCTTAGCATTTATGATTTTTAGTTATAGCCTCGATAAGAACTTATCGCACACACAAAATTCGGTTAGGAGATTTAAAGAACATATATTCATTTAAAACTTCTTTCCGCTCACATTCCCAGGAATTATCGCAGAACATATTATGCTCCATTAGCTTAATATTTAACTCTAGAGTTGATTGGTTTTTCTTTAAGAGAAGTTGCTAAGGAGTAATAAGCGGTGCATCAGGAGGAATTTGGATCACCTGCATCCGAACTCATTTCTGAAAGAATGAATGTATTACCTTTTAATATTGATCGCAGATCCCTTCGGTGTTCGCTTTCGATTAATTTACTAATTAATTACTTTCAAATTTTGTATCGATGAAAGTTAAGGCAACAATAATGAAAAACACCCTAAAACAATCTACACATATTACTGAAAACGTTATCAGCACCGAATAATAAAATAATCCCTAATAACATTTACGAAGTCGTTAACTTCCTGTTTCATTACTTTCAATACCTGAACCCACTTACGTAACATTGCAAAGGTTAGTTCTAATAGAAATATTATTACTAAAGATCCATGTGAAATATCCGAGATAAGGTTTGCCATCACTTTTTGGAACAGTGTTCTGAGATTACATATCGGGCATATTTGTGATAATGTTGGTGAGAGTAGGGAAGAAAGTATGACTGCTCTATGCACCTGTTCTCCTTCCGTTAGAGAATCAGCGAGTCGGAGGTCCATAACGTTGATTTTCGGTAAAAAGACGTATTCGACTTGATTGACGATTCTAAATTGCGAATTCATTCAATCTGCAGTGTCTATAACTCATATATTAGAGCTGCAATCGCGTATACGCAACGTTTCCATCAATGCCTTACTTAAAATTAGGTCCGTCCTTCTAAATGGGTGTCCGCTACGGGAGCCGCTCGCGATGCTCCTAACATTTCCTTAAACCGAACCCTTGCAGCGAATATGACAACCGTTATGTTGGACATGGTCTGCTGACAGTGTTGCAACATATTCCGCAGAAGGAGTTTTAAGAGTATCCCGAATCTTATGTTACTTGCAATGTTTTTGAGTTTTTTTTGCTCATGACTAGGGTCATGTACAAGGGTCGGTCACAATCTCGTAATGCCCTATATTTTTTACCAAAATTGCCAAAATCAAAGTTAGAAATTCGAAATTGTAGGTTCAAATTGTTTGACGTTTTCCGCATGCATGTGTGTAGTTTCAGTTTTCTCTGGCGGATAGCATAACTGTAGAAAGTTTTCAAAATGGAATCTGACAGTGGTACACGTTACAGACAACGTGCTGTGATTGAATGTCAGTGCGTGAAGAAAGGAACGGTAGGGAATACTCAAAAACGTTTGTGAAAAGTCTATGGAACATTTGCATTCGACAGGAGTACAGTTTGTTGCTGGATATGAAGGGTGAGAGAATCAGAGAGCGGTTGAAAGTGAAAAACCATAACCAGATGGAGAACTGGTACCGACAGGGCATACATACCCTAGTGAATTACAAGAGGAAGTCAACACAACTTGAAGAAGATTACGTGGAAAAATAGATTGAGTAGATAAAAAATCACTATTTATTATGAGCTAATTTCGTTTTTGTAGAATAGATAGTTTTTGAGAAGTGGGGCATTACTTTCTGACCGACCCTCGTATTTTGTCCAAAAGGTAATAACGAGAGTGTTGTCTGTGTACAATCATTCTATTTGGAAGCTATTTACGCTCTGCCATATTAGAAAATAAGCCTGTCCACAATGACGAGAATTCAGAAAAGTCTTTTAGTTTTTAAGTTTGTTTTAATATATCAACACTTGTAAGATACACATTTTTGTCAGAAGAAAATTGAAATAAAGCAAGACTTCGAGTTATGCTTGAAAAACAAATTTAAGTTTGAATTTTATATATTTGAATTTTTATTATCGTTACTATTAACTACTGCCCGTTATCGTCCTTCCGTCATTTTCTTTTACTATTTCGATTCCTCTAACTCTCCCTCGCTATAAAACTGCTATTCGGTCCGTTATTCATTAATTTTTTCGCCGTCTATCCGAAGATTCGATTAATTTTCGCCCCTAATTTCGCACTCTTTTATTTCCTACTCAACATTTCCGACATCGCCGGCTTCATTCTGTTTTCCTATCGCGTTCACTTTTCCCTCAGATTCGTTATCCGAAGGGAGGATCTTTGAAATGCGCCACCGCAAGGCGGCCCAAGGAAATTGTGTTGAAAATTTAATTCGGAACTCACTTCTGAGGTCCTAATTGAAATGTAGAGGAAGGTGATGAGGCAATTTTAATTAATGAATTTGGAAGCCTCAATTAGGATTGCTTACTCAATCTCGAGAAGAAGAGTTTCTTACTCTCCTTGAGTGGTTAACAAAACGAACGTTTTGGTCGGATATCTTGTGTTCGAATTAGTTTACCATTTTAGGAGGGAATTAGGTAATAAGTTTGAGGCATCATAAAAATTCATCATCCCAGAGTACTTCTGCACCTTCAAATTTTGAAAAATTCCGTACATTAAAAATACTGTCCACATAACTATGAACAAACTTTCTATATAACTATTTGTATATTTATTTATTTACATTATCGTTGCAATTTGGTATATACCAGGTGGCAACGGTCAGGGGAATAAAAGAAAATTGCTGTAATATGTCCAGCATTTGCCCAAAGACCGGAGGAAAACCCCTCCAAAAACCTCCAGTGGACATTACAGATCTTTTCAATGTTACACAAGAATTGCAATAAAACAATAGATAATTACATAGAATAAATGGGCACATTGAAGTCATGATTACACAAATCAAAACAAAAACATGTTTAGGGGTATTATATCTTACATATCTAGCACATTTACCAGGAAAAAAAATTTAACAAATACTAAAACTATACATGAAGTTATTCAGAAGCATAACTTAAACATATACATAATATACATATACATAACATACATATACACAACTTATGCATATAAAATACCACTAAAGTAAGCCAATATATACAACTAAAAGTGAGCCAAATACTTTACTTATGCATACTTTTTATCTTAGATTTAAATTTTTTGGAATTTTCTGGCATTGGAATGAGAAGTTCTCCAGGTAATGCATTCCATTCCCTTATTCCTCTATTTATGAAAGAAAATTTGGCCAAATCAGTCTTTTGTTCTCGCTCTTTTATTTTTAAACTGTGGTCGCCGCGTCCGATATAAGTTGGAGTTTGAAACCTCTGGTGTAGCTCGTCCCAACCACCTATATGGTTCCGCACGTTAAATATACCCGTCAATCTGAAAGTCCTCCTCCTTGACTCTAACGATTCCCATCCCAACTGATCTAACATTTTACTAACACTCTCGTCCTTCTTATGGTTACCAACTACGTACCTAGCCGCCTTCCTTTGAACACCTTCGAGTCTCTTACTTAAACCCGTTTCATGCGGATCCCAAACATTCGTCGCATATTCGATTATCGGCCTAACCAAGGTTTTATACGCCCTTTCCTTGACTTCCCTCCCACTCCGTCTAAGATTTCTCATTACGAAGTGAAGATTCCTATACGCCTTCGAGGTAATATCTTCAATATGACTCCCCCATTTGAGATTTTCGGACAGTTTAATACCTAAATATTTGCAGTCTGGTACTGTGGGAATGGTTTGATCGTTTATTGTATAATGGTTCTCTTCAGGTGACATTTTTCTAGAAAAAGTTATATGTTTACATTTATTTACGTTTATCGTCATTTCATTTATTTTTGTCCACTCGGCCAACTGTTGTATATCGCTTTGCAAGATATCTCTGTGTTGACTTTCCCTTATACGCCTATATACTATACAATCATCAGCAAAAAGCCTAACTTCAGATTTAATATTTTTAGGGAGATCGTTTATGTATATTAAGAAAAGAAGTGGCCCTAGAACGCTACCCTGTGGAATACCCGATGTGATTTCAATCTCGTTAGAGTAGACATCGCCTATTCTGACTCTCTGTTTTCTCTTATACAAGAAGTTTTTGATCCATCCTACTACCCGACGGTCAATGTTTAACTCACGTACTTTCGCTATGAGAAGATCGTGCGATACTTTATCGAAGGCTTTTGCAAAGTCAATGACAACCGCGTCAATTTCATCCCGTTTATCCATAGTTTCGGCTATATCTTGCACCAGTCCGAGTAGCTGCGTTTCGCATGAGTAACCCTGCCTGAAACCGTGCTGCCTCTCACACAACCAATCGTTTTCCTTCCAGTATACACGAAGGTAATCTGCTATAATTTTTCCATTATTTTACATACTTGAGAAGTCAAAATAATGGGCCTATAGTTATCTACTGATGTTTTAGATCCACCCTTGTGAATCGGAATCACAATTGCCTTTGTCCAGTCGCTAGGGATTTGATTATTATTTACGGTGGCTGTAAACAATACTCGAAGGTATGGTACTATTGCATTACCTCCCAGTTTGATGACGTCACTGGAGATATCATCAGGTCCTTTAGATTTTCTACTTTTGAGTTTAAGAATATGCCTAAAAATAACTGAATCTATAATTTGGAGTTACTTTGGAGGTATAGTGTCCATATAACTATATATCAAAATACACTTGCCCAGAATTATGTGTGAAGGGACATAAAATGTCAATTTCACCTATGAAATCACCCTTCATAAAACTTTTGTAATTTTTAACTTTTTGCCATAAAATCAGTAAAAATAATTTTAAATTCTGAATTTTGATTCTCGCTTTAAATTCCAAGAGTATTCTCGTTCAAATTGAGTTAAGCATCAAATATTAATAATAATGCGGCACTGCTGTCTCCATGAATCTCTATTCGGTGCATCCAGTTTCACATTTTGGTATTTCCTTCCTTTCTTCAAATCACTTAGCATTCCATACCTCCTTCTTCCTTTTCCTCTTTTCCCATTTATCTTTCTTTCAAAAATTTTCTTCTGTAGGCAGTCTGCTCTTAATATGTCGCCTATCCAGCTTGCTTTCCTTTTCCTTATACTTTTCATGATGTCTTGTTCTTCTCCAACTCTCCTCAGAACCTCTTCATTTCCAACCTTGTCTGTCCATCTTATCCTCTCCATCCTTCGCCATAGCCACATCTCAAAACTCTCCAAGTATTTCTCTTTCTTCTTTCTCAACGTCCATGTTTCAGATCCATATAATACAATGCTCCATATAAAGCACTTTGCAAATCTTTTTCTTAACTCCATCTTGATGTTCTTAGCTGTCAACAGTTCCTGGATCTTTTGGAACGTTGCCTTTCCCTGAGCAATTCTACTTCTTGTTTCCTGTACACAACACCCATTAGCTGTGATGGTGCTTCCCAGATATTTAAAGGTTTGTACTTGCTCAAATTCCTTCCCGTTCAACTTAATTTTTACTGGCCCATCCTTTCTTGATACCTTCATCACCATGATATATAACCGCAAAATTAAAAAATATTTATATTATCAAGAGTCTCGCAATTTTGTATATATATAAATATTTCACGACTAAAATAAGAATCTCTAACTAGTATCCTTTATTTTGAAACTTGTCTCGATTTCGTGGAACCCTAATTTCTAACTTAATATTGTAAAAGAAACGAAACCAGTCAGACACTAGAATGAACTTCAGATGCATTTTTTATGGAAAAGAATTATGGAGTCGAGCCATACCCTTCTCAGAGATGAGAATTGTGTTACTGGGGTTTCAATCACAATGCAGTTTAGTCTACAACTAACCGTTCCTGGAATAGTGAGGAAGACGGACGGATAGTACGCAAATTATATACAAGGATAATAGCGATGTTACTCGATATATTGACGATTTAAATTATTTTTGTGGTTTTATTTAACTTTGTTCTGTGAAACTGTATTAAACGAGGAATCAGTAATGAACAACTATAAATGAAATTTACTTAAAACATTGATTTATAATATATGAATGTTATTAATTACGAAATACAACTACATAAATTATAAAATATAATAAAAAGTAAATTTATAAATACGCAATTATTATTTTATAAGTTTAATTTAGCGTTAGTGTACCACACTTTTCCAGATTGCCTCAGAAATGCTGTCACAAACTATGCAATTTCTACAACAGAAAAAGCGAAAAATGGGCCAAAGACTTTTTTGCGTGAAAGCTAAACGACTATATTTGCTTTCGGTTTCCGATTTTCCCATAATTCCACGCGAATAGATTCCTGTCGTTTTATTGGCTCACGCAATAAATAGGAAATGAGTGAGGCATGGACTCCCTTTCCCGATCAAAATGATATTCTGCGTTGGACACATTAAGTGGACAAAATCTTTTGATTGAACGGCCGAAGTTTTTCTTGACTGATGTCTTTGGTGCCCGAACTTTGAGGGACAGATTACACATCGCTTAGGGGTTGGCGTGCCGGATTCATGCACCTTTATTTTAAGAACGTGATATTCTATTCGAATTTTCTTTGCCTCTTTTCTGTTATAGCCATCGCGCCATCTTCTACGTGCTGCTACGTTCTCTATTGTAACCACCAGTTTTAACACATTAGATTATAAAGAATGACAAATTCACCGATTTCTCGTGTAACACTGTATTGACATGTTAGATAAGAAGATTATATAATCATGTAAAAAATAAAATATAAAAATAATAATGTTGCGTTTTCGCAACTCTGCCCGAAACAAGACTTAAGTCTTGAAAAGAGAGGAGAAAAAAGTGTTTCCGTTTGGAAACAAATAAATTATGTTAAATAGAAGTTATTTTTAAAAGAGATATCGATAAGAAAACAAAAACACACACAAAATCTAATTCGAACTTTATTCCCGAGATATTATTATAATATAAATTCAGCATACAGTGCATTGTTTTGGTAGAGGTAAGTTTTTCCGTTCCGTAAGACTGTTCTATGGTGAATGTGAATTCTTTAATTTCTGGACTTCATTACGCCTAAACTATCTTTTAATGGAGGAAAGTGAAAAATCAAGAAAAAATTATTAAATGTAAATTCAATTAATGGTAAGAAAGCGAAGCTCCTTCGGTCGAGCAAAGAGGCAATTTTGTCGACAGTTTCTGATGAAAATTCCTGAAAGAGGCTGGAGACGGCAGGTGTTCCTAGGACCGAGCGGTGGTTTATCACAAATCTTCTGGTGAATGGATGACGGCGTAGTGATAAAAATTAGAAGGACGCCTCTCTTACCCGACAGCGTCGTGCCTCAATTTATCGACGCATGGGTCATCCCATGTCAAGTGGATCATTTTATAGACGTGCCCGGCTCGACCATCACAGATTTCAATGACATTTTGTGTGAACATTAACTCATATTCTCAATGAATATTGGCCAAGTTTTACATCGATCGGTGCAACACTTGCTGAGATATAGTCATTTGTTTGATTCCCTACCACAGCCCTCTACAGTAAGACATTGAGTTTTTATTAACTTTCAGACACGTTATCCCTGGCAGTATTCTGTTGAGAAATACAAAACTTGGTATTCTTAAACAAATTTTGTTGCTCTATCACACAAAATAATTAGCCACCTTTCATGAGCGAATTCCATTTTATATCTTTGGAAATAAACAGACAAACGTAAAACGTCGTGCCTCGGAACTACTCAATACAAGGTGTTGGAATAAAAAGTTTCATTTTCCTAATGCTTTCCATTAGTTTAAAGATTGAGTGTAAATTTTATGAATTTCGTTACGACGCCAAAAATAGGGTACTTTCAGCTATTTGTCCCTGGTTTCTTTGGGATTTCACTCTCTGATATCACTTTCCACTTGTTTACCTTGTTTCTGTACGTGTTTCTATCTTCAATTTCTGTTGAGTCTATTCGCGCCCTTTCTAGATCACTTCTAACTTGTACCATCCATGGTATTGTGGATTTGACACCTTGTATGTATGTAACTACTTTCCTGGTTAGTCTTGTCGATGGGAGTCTACTGATGTGTCCGTAAAATTTTAACCTTCTTTTTCTTATGTCTGCTGCTAGGTTGGACATCTTCTCTGTGGTTTTCCTAGAGTGTAGTCTGTATCCCTCCTCTGTTAATTTTGGGCCGAGAATTTTCCTCATGATTTTGCGTTCTTCTTTTAGAATGTTTTCCATGTCGCCTTTTCTGTGGAATGTTAGTGTCTCACTTGCGTATAGTACCTCTGGTTTGATTACTGTGTTGTAGTGCCTGGTCTCTGTGAGTATGGACATGCATTTCTTGTTGTATATATTGTGTCTTGCCGTATGCCGTCTTCATTTTCTGTGGTCGAGTCTTCTGTGCAATCTTCTCTCCTCCTGTAGGTTCGAGGATCTCGCTAAATCCAATTTAGTGAGGATCGCACTAAAAACCAATTTAGTGAAGAGCAGGAAAATTTAAGTTCTTTCATTTTTTGTAGAAGTAAGGCGTGATTTACAAGGCTAAATGCATTAGTGAAATCAAATAGTACTAGGACGGTAATCATGTGTTTATCTATTGCATGGCGTATATCGTCTGTAACTTTAAGTAGAGCTGACTGCGTAGAAAAATTATTCCGAAAGCCAGATTGCCAGGGATCATTCAAATTATTTCGATTTACGTATTCCGTGACCTGCTGGTAAACAACTCTTTCAAGGCATTTTGAGATGGAGCATAGATTAGAGATTGGGCGATAATCACGAGGAGTGGTTGGTTTCTTTTCATGTTTAGTAGATGATAAGTTAGCGTCGCCATCTGACTTTGCGTCTACTTGCTGCGGCATTGAACAATAAATAAATAAATTGGAGTGATTAAGCGTCGATAGAGGAAATGGTCAGATATTGAGAGGAGAGGGATTACTAAAGAATATTATTGAGGGACGAATGCAAGGGAAAAAGAAAAAAACAAAACTAAGTTAATAAACAGTGACTTCGGACCGGTTCCCCATTCCCCTCATATATTTAATTTTGAAAAAGAAATGAACCTTTCAAGCGATAAAAGTGAACCTTGTATACATTTCGTATTTACTCGTCTGGGGTCTCACTGGGGACAGTTAGATAAATAAAAAGTCATCTGCGGAGGGAAGACATTTAAATCTTTTGAATTTAAAAGTTCTACATTATTGGGTTCTCGAGATGTAGGCGAAAATATACATAAACAAACATACAAATTTTATACTTTATTTATGAGATATGCGTTTGTTTAGTCCTGACTGTAAGTACTGAGCAGGAAGGAATTAGTTAACAACAGCTAAGAGAACGTAATGACGTTTACTGGGCCAGGTGAGGTAGTTTTCTCTTGCTTTCTTTGCTAAGCCAGAATGCTACGTGGTCCACGTATGTGAAGCACAATGACTTCTCAATGACTTTTCATAGGATTCCAAAGACAGAGACATCTTAATCAGTGCCATTATTCAGCATCACTCATACCTCAGTTGCTTTCATATTACCACAGCCGTGAACAAGACGGAGACAAAAGTAAAGGAAAGATTAATTTTTTCTCTATCCGGTTTCAAAAGACTAATAAAAACTGTTGTATTCACCACGACAGGGTCGTAAGACCCATGTTCTGTCCACATTAACGTGACGCTTAATTTTTCTTGTGTTTTAATTTCTTTTGTGCAAAAATTCGTTAAGTGCCGCAGCTAAATTTTGCACACATACCCGTTGATTTCTGCCGGTGATTGACCTTAAAATTTTTCAAATTTAGCTCTTTAAATCACAGCGCATCGGGTCTTTGCTCTGAGAATAAGCAACTTAAATATCGCAGTGTGATTTCTGCGAAAGTAGTTCTTCCCTTGGCTACACTGCGTTTTACTGCACTCCCGTGTGGGGGCATTAAGTCGTTTGTCGGCGTCTATGGAAAGGTACAAAGGAGTCTGGAATGTAATCGGTCATAGAACTTGGGCGGCTGAGGAAAAATCGTGAATCGCAAACGTAAGATCAGAAATAGAGGAGAAATGTCAGCCCATTAAAGATGATTGTTCCGGAGGAGAGAGAAAATGCCGTTAGCTATGGCTCCAGACATTCTTTGTTCCTTCCATGACGACGATTCGCTCTGCGATACCTCGCTTTATCGTATTTCTCTTGTTTCTCTCGGAGATATTTCACCAGGGAGGCAAACCACGGATTTGAATATGTACTCTAATCGATCAAATAAACTTTGGTTAAGGACATTTAGGTTAAGTTTGACCATTCAATTTCACAATGTTTCCGTCCCCGTGCCCTAATATTCCCCACGCATCTCCCTCACCTCCTGGTAACTTACTCCTCCCTTTATGTCAACTAACAACTTTTGTCTCCTTTTTCCCTTGGTAGATAAAATTCGTGACCGAGTCTGCGGTGTCAAAGGTAAAAATGATGCCAACAGTGTAAAAGAACAACGTGAAATCACCAATATGGAACTCCAAGTCGCAATTAGAGGAACAGAACCTCTTAAATAGTATTGAGGACAGAACCTCAAAGACGTAGCTGTATACGTATTTCGGATGGCGACTCCCGAGTCGTCTGAAAAGTGGTGAATGAAAAGACTAAATGTATGGATCTCGGTCACTGTTTATTAACTTAGTTTTGTTTTTTCCTTTTTCCCGTGTTGCTGGGGCAAAGCTTTGGAATGGAATACTGAAGGATATAAAAATTCTAGCTCCTTGTTTATTTAAAAAAAAGATATCTTCACTATCTTTTTGCCTTAGATTAATTTTGTTAAGAATGTATCCTCTCTTTAATTTTATACTTACTCACTTTGTATATATGAGCTGTTGTTTGTACTGTTTTTCTATGTTCTTAGTGGACAGTTATAGTCCAAGAACAAGAAATATTTTCTTTCTTCTTTCTTACTTTCTTAGACCAAAATTTACAGGTATTAGAGTTCGAGAAAAGCTCCAAAAAGCCAAACAGTCAGTTTGGTTGTTTGCAACCAACTAACCGTTTTAAATTCCATCCAGCGGGGGTTAGGATTTTCAGAGGTTTGCTTTGCAAGTGTTATTTGCTTTAGAACTCTACAGCCGTGTTCCTTTTCCTTAAACTTACAGCCAACAAAACAATGTCACGGAGTTCTATTTATACTTATGTGTGTATGCTTCAACGCCTACAACTGCCACACATTGGTACTTAGCAACTTCCTTCAATAATTACGATACTTTGCAAACTACGCTCATTTATAATTTACAAAATAATTTAAAACAGCTACAAAAAAATTGCTCATTTAACAGACAAGCAAAAAACAATATGAAACGTTGGTCTCTAAATTCAATAACTTAAAAAGAGCGTGTTAAATAGTTGTAATTTAAGCATGGACTCAAAATTACCTTGAATTAGCGTTTACACTTGTCATTATTACTTATTACGAAAGATTTTTCAGGGTTCCTGATAAGCCTTGGCGGTTACCATAGCGGCCACGGGGCCAAACAAATCCCCACCATACATAAATTATCCTAGTGGGCGTTCCCTATAATTTCGCTATCCGCAGGCATACTCGTCATATTATTTATTCTACTTATGCCCTTAATGAAGCATTTGAAATTTTTGAGGAAGTCCCGAAGACCTCCGCAGGTAGTCAATTCCGTTCCTTGATAGCTCTGAAGAGAGTATTTCCGACTGTCGGATTTTTCATTCGTTATCTGGCTCTGTATTGTGATCCTTACAATCTACTTTTACTCTGTGGCGATTTTAATCTGTGGCGTATTTCCTTAAACGCAGGAATTCCCACCAATATCTCATAGAACAAAAAAATAGATGTAAGAGTCTTATTCAATTTCCCTTCTCTTGGTACTGTTCTCGATTTCATGCGACCATACTTTCTTGTTTAATTTTGCAAAAAAACAAGCCCTGCATGCGACACAAATGAACTAAAATACATAAGCTCGGATTCAACTATGGAACGTTTCGATGGCGACTTCATTGTCACCTCAACTTACCTGGGTGTTAACCCAAGAACAGTTTATACAAGCTATTCACCAGGAAAGCATCAAACCTCTATCTCTAGTATCTATTTGTTTTTCTATCGATCATAACTACTTTTTCCATTCTAAGCCATACCAAAATTCCGAAGGACTGATGTCCTGATGTCTTCCTTTCTCAAGATGTACGCTTCACATCCTTACAGCAAAACACTCTACGTCAAGAATATTAAGGTCCACTTTTCACAACCTTGCAGAAAAACATTCCAAATCAAGAATTTTACTATTTTTTTCTGATTCCTTCATCAAGACCTTTATTCACCAATTCCCTTCGCTTCACCAAAGCTTCCTTGGCCAATGCTACTCTTTTTCGAACCTCATCTCCACACCTCCCATCCCATCTCCACACCTCTCATCTGTACACTTCCATCACAAGAAAAGGTGGTACCCGAGGAGAAGAACCTATCCACCTGTTCTAGTTTACTCCCACCTACGTTGTGGTTAATGGACAACGCAATTAAATTAATGTTTGTCTGGTTACCTACATATTTCGTTATTTTTAGCAAAAAACTTTGTGAGGCAGGACTATTCTCTTATTAATCACTTTTATCTTAGCTATCACTGTATACGGCATCTTATGAATGGATATCGTTCTTTAGAACATAAGAAGGTGCAACGCAAGGTGAAATCTTTCGTTGAAGGGATCATTCAAACTCCTTGGGAAGAAAGGAAATTAGAAGCTAGATGTTGTTAAACAAACTGATAAGCAAGTTTTCTGACAAAAACATGGGAACCATGCAATGTCTGTACTATTTAGCCGATTCCACAATTAGCGTGACGAAAATAGAGTTGGAGACATCTCTTTACGAACTCTTTCTTTCCTCTTGCGACCCGCAAGGGTAAGTAATAAATTAAATAATAGCTGATGAATGAATGAATTAACTCCTTATTAAGGCGAGGTTGGTCTCTCTTCCACCTAACCTCCATACTAAATGCGTAGTTGAATTTAAAATTTAAAGTTAAAAGAAAAAATGCAACAGCAACATAAAAAGGTAAAAGAAAAACTTAAGAAGACAAAAACCCCCGAAATCTCAGAGTGCACGTTGAAAAAAGAAGAAAAATTAATAAAATATGGAATAATTTTAAAAAATATGTATGAAAACGTTCTAGTAAACGTTATATAAGTATACATTTATAATAAACATACACTATATTTTTCTTACAATCAATTTCGCATGATTCATAAATAATAATAATTTATAATTCAGGAATACACATTGAGTTAACATGTAAGGTTTACATAGATCACGCATACGTATCACGTAAAATTGGATGCCAATCGTAGTTAGGCTATATACATGAATATATAAAATTAGATGAATTGTATTGGAAAGGGAACTCACTAATGATGAAGATGGCGGTGGGAGGAAAGATGAAGGGAGAAGGACATGAAAGGGAAATTAGTGCTGCGAAGAATGCGGGGAAAATTGGTAGAGGGCGAAGATTAAAGGCGGTGGGAAGAAAGGATTGAAGTGGAGGAAAGGGTGAGAAAAGGGTTTCTGCAAAGGGAGAGAGGCATTTAGACGGAGGGCAAACGGAGACCTTAAATCCACTTGAAGGCGACAAGTGAAATGTTTGGGAGTTTCCTTTATAACCGTTGACTTTGCAAGTAAACGCTTAGTTCTTGACATTAAGCTGTCAAACGTCAATGGATGGAAAAATGTTAACACTATTCCAAAAGAGATCATAATCGAGATGGAGGGACTTAGTAATGAATAGATGAGAACTAATGTGTCTGCGTGTTTAATATGTAAGATGGTTCTTTTTCAGTGGTTTTTCAGCCTGGTTGAAAGTGGATTGACAAAAATGGTGTCAAAAGAGAACACTTTTAAAGGTACGACGAGAAAGGACGAATGAAAACCCGAAAAGATGAGCATTGCTTTAGTTTGAATTAGGAATTTGAAAACAAAAGAGGCGTTCAAAAGAAAAAATTCGTAGTGACCACTACGAAATGCATCCTCAAGCATATAAGATATTTTCGGTTCTAAAAGTATCTTCCTACAAGATTTTCTTGTCATTCAAATGTTACAAATGGACTTGTTTTAATCCAAACTAAGTTTTAAGGTTGAAGATGTAAAATGTGGGTTAAAGAAGTCCCTAGAATCATGTTTCACCACTTCCGCTCTAAATTAAAAGTTGGCGATTCTGTTGCGGAGCATTGTATTTAATTGTATTGTATTGCATTGTATTAGTTAGTGAAGGTAGTGTCCCAGTAGATTGGAAGCTAGCGAACGTTACACCCGTTTATAAAAGCGGACCAAAGGAGGACCCAGGAAATTATAGACCTATATCATTAACTTCCCTGTCTGGTAAAATAATGGAGCACATCGTTGTTAGCTCACTCATGAAGTTCCTAGATGGTAATCGATTCCTCAATAAGAACCAGCACGGCTTTCGAAAGGCCCGATCATGCGAAACTCAGCTCGCGCTATTCGTTCATGACATTTTAAAATCTGCCGAGAGTAAAAAGCAGGTTGACGCTATTTTCCTAGATTTCAAAAAGGCTTTCGACAGAGTTCCACACCATAAACTAATCCATAAATTAAAGTTAGCGGGTATTAATAGGGAAGTAATTGACTGGGTAAACGATTTTCTCCACAAGAGGGAACAGCAAGTTGTACTTGATGGAATTAGTTCGAGCAGAGTCAAAGTTACTTCAGGCGTACCTCAGGGCAGCGTGATTGGACCTCTTCTCTTTCTTATATATATCAACGATTTGAGCGACGAAATAAATAGCAATGTGAGGATATTTGCAGATGATTCGGTAATATATAGAGAAATATCAAACGCGGAGGACCGTGACATCCTATCAAACGATTTATCCAACATTCATAGGTGGTGCGAAAAATGGCAATTAGAACTAAATGTTACTAAATGTTCCGTCGTAAATTTCTTCGAGCGAAAACAAACTAGTCCAAATCACCCGTACCAAATTAATGGAATAAATTTGAATATATTAGAGTCAGTTGAATATCTCGGGATCACTCTTGCGAATAACTTAAACTGGAGCGTTCATATCCGAAAAATCTGCGGTAAAGCAACCAAAAAGCTCGGTTTCATAAAGCGTATTGTAGGTAGATGCGATGAAAAGGTTAGAGAGCGATGCTATTTTACCCTGGTCAGGCCCCATCTTGAATACGCGGCAAGTATATGGGATCCAGCGGATGAAACGCACACCCGCGAAATCGAGAAAGTTCAGCGCAAGGCAATACGATTTGTGAAAAATTGCTACGATAAAAAAGCTAGTGTTACGGAAATGCTTTCGGACGCAGGTTGGGAATCCCTGAAAGATAGGAGATTAGAAGCTAGGCTTCGATTACTCGGTAAATTTCGAGACAGTGCGTTTGTGGAGGACGTTATCAATATTATGCGACCCCCCTGCTACTTTGGCCGATCTGATAATGAGCGCAAGATAAGGGAAATAGATGCTAGGACAAGTCGTTTTAGGGACTCTTTCTTTCCGCGAACGATACGCGATAATAACAAAATAAGGAAATAGCGCGAGCATCCGGTGTTAACACCCCCTGCCACACGCCGAAAGGCGGCTTGTAGGGTATTGATGTAGATGTAGATGTATTGTATTGCATTGTAGCAAGCACCTAACAATGATCCTTCTTAATAAGCTTAATAATACGACAGTGGTACTTAGGAATGACTTTATATTGATGACAATGACTTATTGTTCTTCGTTTGTTATTATTTACAGTTCTTAGTAATAATTATAGTCGATTGGATTCGTGTACTTTTCCTTTTAATTAAATAGCTTTTCTTTTCCTTTTCAGGTACGTGAAACATACAATAGAGAATACAGCAGCTGACATCAAGTACAGTTCCATTTATGCTTGAAAGTAGCCTAATCCATCGACAGTCTCATGAATTCGTTGGCTGGATGGTATGAATGAATTAGCTCATTAGAGGTTCTTTGTTTTGTATGAGGTAACGTTAGCAACAAACACACTTAGGCCCGGTATTATAATGTATACTCAAATCTGCCAACGAAAGTGAACTTTAAGCTAAAGTGGTGTTTAAGTATAAGGAGTATATTATAAGACTTTTAAGAGTCCTGTTTACTTAGATACCACTTTAAATATTAGATGCTTTGACGGAGAATAATTTTCATATCTGTTACCGTGAGGTTTGTTTGGAAAACATCACATCGTAATTCTGTAATACCGCGTAGCCCGTTTATTTTTAAGGTTTGATAGCTTTAAAAAGACCTAAAATATATTTTTTGAACTGATATGCATAGTAAAAGAAGTTGTAATTTTACAACTGATGAGCAGTTGACTATTAAATTTGTTAGAGGAAAATTAAAGCATTCTAGAAAATAAAAAAGTGATGCAATCACTTGGAAGCAGAAGGTATGTTTAGTTGTATTGCTTTTGCTGATATTTATGTTAATAAAAAGTTTTTGTAAATGACTGTCGTGTATATGATAGGAGGAGACATGGAAATCTATTAGCACAAGATTTAATGCTGAGGTAAGTACTTTGAGGTCTTGGAATAAACTTCGGGCAAAGTATTACTCAATCAAAGTGGTAACAAAATTTGGCCATTAAACACCAAAATTTAATGAGAGCCGGGGGTGGTGCTATGAGTTTAAATATTAAAAACCCTGTTTACAAAAACTGTCTTGGGTAAATTGGTTTAAATGGATGCGGATTGCACACAAGTGAACCGATCTTGCGGATGCGCCGTAATCAGAATCTCACCCCGCTCATGGGCATTAGGTGCAGCTTACGATTACTTTGTAGGTATTTGTAATCACTTACATTGTAGTGTTCCCCATTGAATTGGATCTTGCCTTCTTCTGACTTGTTCATTTGCACTGACTTTTTCTCTGTGTTAACGGAATGTGGTGAGAGACAGTCTCTCATCGATGCTTGCCCTGTGAAGTGCATCTCTCTGCTGCAGTGCTCATTGCGATCACCAAAATTGTATATATTGGTAAATAAAGAGGATCAATAACCCCAAATAACTCATCTTTACCTAAGTGGTGACCCTTAACATTTGTGATTGTGACGTGAGTCAAGCCCGACAGTGAGTGTGTTCAAGCGGGAACGTGCATGCGTTGCTGTGAAGCGGTCAAAGAAGAAGAAAACCGAAAGTATTTTCACAATTAAGATTCACATTAAGACACCCATCCATAACTTAATTACCTTGTGTAAGAAATTTGACTGAAGAGCTGATACCTGGTGATATTATTTTCATGTGGGCACAGTCTATGCATCTAAAGACTCTTGGGAAATGAGCCAATTCATAAAATTTTTCTTGAGCATCACTCAATTCTATGATTAAAGATGGTGTTTTCACGTGAAGGGATCTTAATCCCATCATTGCAAGGGTAATATTTACGTACATGCAATCTTTCACTTATTCACCTCTGTTGAAGCACTTGTGTTTTTGTTGTGATTAAATGCATGTCTTGAATATGCAGCTTTATACTAAATAACTTATTTCACTGCCAAAGCGTAAGTACTTAACACATTTATAAAATATCTTATAACTTAAAGATAATCTTCACAACACCCAACGTGCATGTGATGATTTATGAAGAGCCAATGTCACGAGAAATATCTATGTATAGGAAACATACCACTTTATTTTAAATATTCAAATGAATTTTTCGTAGAAATTCCGCAGAACGAAGTCTATTTCTGACAACAAACCAACTGAGGCGAGAAGTTTGCCCGACATTAGTCCACCATATTGTTTGTTTACATCCGTGATGCATTGCGGTTAAACATCACTTTATCATTTAAAGCTCACTCAATCTGGTA